>PVJO010002869.1:0-134065 GCA_004026905.1 Hystrix cristata | reverse complement strand
AAACAATACAAAGAATCAGTGCTTGGGACCACATGCTATTGAAAAGTTTTTGCACAGCAAAAGAAATCACCAATAGAGTAGGGCAAAAACCCACAGACTGGGAAAAAATTTTTGCTAGCTATCCATCAGACAAAGGTCTAACATCTAGAATATACAAAGAACTCAAAAAAATTAAACCTCCCAAATTTAAAGACCCAATGCAAAAACGGGCAACTGAAATAAATAAACATTTCTCAAAGAAATAAAAATGGCAAATAAATATATGAAGAAATGTTCAACATCACTAGTCATTCGAGAGATGCAAATCAAAACAACGTTAAGATTCCACCTCACTCCAGAAAGAATCGTGTATATGGAAAAATCAACCAATAACAAATGCTGGTGGGGCTGTGGGGAAAAAGGAACACTCCTCCACTGTTGGTGGGAATGTAGACTGGTCCAGCCACTGTGCAAATCAATATGGAGATTTCTCAAAAAACTACAACTACAGGTTCCATTTGACCCAGCTATTCCCCTACTGGGAATCTTCCCAGAAGAATTAAAATCGTCGTACCACAAGGACGTATGCACCACCATGTTCAGAGCAACATGATTTGTAATAGCTAAGTCTTGGAAACAACCTAAATGCCCAACAACCAATGAATGGCTAAAGAAAATGTGGTTTCTCTACATAATGGAGTACTACACTGCCATAAAAAAGGATAAACTAGAGTCATTTGTATATAAATGGATGTTCCTTGAGAACATACTTTTAAGTGAAATAAATCAGACACTCATTAGTACACATCGAATTGTTTCTCTGATATGAGAAACCATAACTGTAAATAAAGACAAAGAGGTGTAATAGATATTATATAAAAGGAGGATGGTGTGCAGAGGAGAGGAGTACTAGAAAAAAAGAAGGGGAAAAGCAGAAAGGCAACAGGGGAAAGAGAGGGGAAAGGGAAAATATGGAAAATGATGAATGAACCTGCTGTAAATAGGGACGGAGGGAGCAGAGGGGAGGGGCGGGGGAGAGGGGGGAGAACCAAGATGCATCATATATAGGTACAGAATAAATGTAATGAATGTGACCATTGTACGTAGAATGTACTAATACATGTTCTTGGTTTAAAATTAAAAAAAAGTAGGTACTGACAGTCTTCTGGATTTCTGCAGTATCCATTGTGATTTCACCATTTTCATTCCTAATTGAATGGATTTGAATCTTTTCCTTCCTTTTTTTGATAAGATTGGCTAAGAGTTTGTCTATTTTATTTAATCTTTCAAAGAACCAACTCTTCCATTCATTGATTCTTTGTATTTTTTTAGTTTCAATTGCATTGATTTCTGCTCTGATCTTTGTCATTTTCTTCCTCATATGTGATTTGGGTTTAATTTGCTCTTCTTTTTCTAGGAGCTAGGGGGTTCAACGTTAGGTTGTTTATTTGAGCTTGCTCTGATTTTTCTGATATGGGAGTTCAATGCTGTAAATTTCCCTTGTAGGACTGCTTTCGTTGCATCCCATAAGTCTTGGTATGTTGTACTGGCATTATTGTTCAATTATAGAAACTGTCTAATTTCTTCTTTAACTTCATCTGTGACCCATTGATTGTTCAGGAGGGTGCTATTTAATTTCCATGTGTTTATGAGGTTTTTATGGTTCCTTTTGCCATTTGTTTCCAATTTAATTGCACTATGATCTGATAATATGCATGGGATAATTTCGATTCCTTTGCATTTACTTAAGCATGTTCTATGAGCTAGTATGTGGTCTATTTTGGAGAAAGTCCCATGTGCAGCTGGAAAGAATGTGTACTCTGATGTTGTGGGCTGAAATACTCTGTAAACATCTATTAAGTCCATTTGTTCAAAAGTTTGGTTTGGTTTAGTTCTGATATTTCCCTGTTGATTTTTTTTTTTGTCTGGTTGATCTGTCTATTTGTGTCAGTGGGAGATTGAGGTCCCCCATTAAAATTGTTTTAGTGCTTATTTGGTTTTTCATGTTGGCTAATATTTGTTGTACAGAGTTAGGTGTGCTGGTATTTGGTGCATATATATTTATGACTGTTACCTCTTCTTCATGGATTGTTCTCCTTACAAGGATGTAGTGACCCTCTTTGTCTTTCTTAATCAGTCTTGGCTTCAAATCCATTTTGTCTGCAAATAGAACAGCTAGCCTTGCTTTTTTTCAAGTTCCTGTTGCATGAAGTATTATTTTCCATCCTTTGACTTTCAGGTTATGAATTTCTTTTTGAATTAAACGTGTTACTTGTATGCAGCATATTGTTGGGCTTTGCTTCTTGATCCATTCTGCTTCTTTTGATTGGTAAATTGAGACCATTTACATTGATGGTTATAACTGATATGTATTGACTTATCTTTGTCATGTGGTTTTCCTGTTGCTGGTTCCCTTTTTCCCCTCTGTTTAATTACTTGCCTTGCCTTATGGATTCATTCTGTTGCAGTTCCTGGAGTTGTAGTCCTCATTGTCTCTTTCCAGAATGTCCTTCTGAACATTTTGGATGGCTGGTTTGGTGGTCTTGAATTTCTTCAGGTGTTCTTTGTCATGGAAGTATCTCACTTCTCCATCAATTTTGAAAGACAGTTTTCCAGGGTACATTGATCTGGGTTGGATGTTGTTTTCTTTTAGGACTTGAAATACTTCACTCCAAGCTCTCCTTGACTTCAGGGCTTGTGTTGAGAAGTCTGCTGTGATTCTGTTGAGCTTTCCTTTCTAGATGATTTGTTTCTTTTCTCTAACAGCTTTTAATATGCTGTTCTTGTGTTGCACTTCTGGAATCTTGACTATTATATGCCTTGGGGTAGATTTTTGCTGATCATGGCTAATCGGAGTGCTATATGCCTCACTTATCTGTATGTCAAGTTATTTTTTTCCACACTTGGGAAGTTTTCTGCCATTACTTCTGTGAACAGGTTTTTTTTTATGTCATTTGTACTATCTCCTGCTTTTTCATTGACTCTGATCAATCTTATGTTATTCTTGGGTCATCTAGCAGCTCTTGAATTGATTTTTCATGGCCTCATACTATTTTGAAGAACTCTTTTTTTCATGATCACTAAATGCAATGTTGTCTTCTATATCTGAAATTCTGTCTTCACATTGTTTCATTCTACTGCCTATATTTTCAATGAAATTTGTAATCTCCTGGACATCTGTTTGAATCTGTTTCATGGATTCCATTTCTTTCCTATTTTGGGCATTCATGGTTTCCATTTCTTTCCTAAGCTGGGCATTCATGGTTTCCATTTCTTTCCTAAACTGGGCATTCATGGTTTCCATCATTTTCCTAAGCTCTTCTATTTTTTTTTTTTTATCTTTATTGCTCTAGAGTCACTAATCATGTCTTTCATTCTGGTCACCATCTCTGTAGTTATGTGAGAAATTATTTCTGTTTTGATTTTTTCTAGAGCCTCATTTTCATCTACTTTGTTACTTCTGCTCTTACCACTTCCAAGAGTCTAGGCGGATGGCTTTCAGAATGTTCCACCTCATTGCCCCCTGGGTTTGTTTTTGGCAAGCTGGAAGTCTAGGGTTGCATCTTACTTATGTGTCTTCTCATTTTCTTTTTTTTTCTTTTTCCTAGTTTAATTCCTGGGCTGATGTTTGTGAGTTGCTTATTGTAGGTAGCTTTATTGCTAGAACCAAGAACCTTTTGGAAATGACTACTTCCTCAGAGATGTCTTCCAGGTGTAGCTGGTTTTTGGGTTTGGGGTCTGTTGCAAGATCCTACTTCTTCCACTTGTAGGGGCTGAGAAGTTGCTGTCTCTTTGGCCTAGCCCCTGATTCTTTGGCCCTGGTCTACAGTGTTGTTTATGACCCTCAGGCAATCTCAGTCTTGGCATACAAGGAAGAACAACTGATTAGAACAATTCTGTCACGTTGGCTAAACTAGTACAATCAATAATAACAATAGCATTAAACACACCCTAGAAAATGACAAACTCTGGTAACTATTAATTTGCCACCTTTAACCACGTGAATTAGATTTGTGCTTATATAACAACATCTAAAATAAACCAGAAACTTATACACAGTAATTATGCCCTTAATATGGTGATTTTACCCTCAGGGGAGAAAAATTCAAAAGGGATTAGGAAGAAAAAACAGAGAAACAGAAGAAGAAGAAGAGATGAGAAGCAAGGCTGGAGAACAGAGAAAGATTATGCAAACTTTGAGAAACTAGCAAAGAAGAAAGGAGTGAAAGAGAGAAGGAAGAACTAAAAACAAGGACAGAACAAAACAATAACAAAAAAAACTAGAAATAAATTTCACATTCATATAAAAGAAAGAGAAAAAGAAAGAGAAAAAAACCAGCAATAACAACGGGGGGGGGGACCCAGCAATAACAACAGCGGGGGAAAAAAGGTGTGCTTCCAGGTATGTCTCTGCAGTTGCTGGTAGACAGAGTAGGCAGGCCCAGGTCTGTATTAATCCCAGCAGTAGATTTACGGGGGCTACTGGGTAATCCCAGTTGGGTTCAACAGTCAGGCTTCACCACCAATTTTACTAAAGTTCAGCCTGATCTCTGGCTGTGAGGATGGAACCAGATTTGTTCAGCTGGAGACACACTGTGTGTCTTCCACTGGCCTGGACTTGGCTCCTTGACCTCCTGCCTACTTGAGCTTGAACTCAGCTCTGCCTGCCCTGGCTGGAGAGCCACCAGCAGCTTCTGGGTTCAGAGCTCAGTTAGCCCCTTTCCAAGATGGTGACTGGTAGAATGCCCTCTCCTGGGGAATGGCTGAACCCAAATAACTCACCAGCCGCTGCAGTCTGCTGTGTCCACTGCTCTGTTCCACTGGTATGTCTTTCCATGGTGGCCTCTGGGGTCACCAGTAGTCACCGTGCATCTGCAGGCTGAAGCCACATCTCCCATGCCGTGAGCCGGGGCTCTGGGAGAAAGCACTGTCTGCCACCTCCTTCTGCACTGAAATCTCTCTTTTTGCTTTCCCTGTGGGCTTCACTTCTTTCTTCAGATCCTTGCTTGGTCCTGGGAACCCATTTCCCTCCTTCTCTTTCTCACATTGCTATATTTCAGTGTGTGGACAAAAGATCTTGGAGAAGTTGTTTCTCTGGTGTTCACTGCTCCACCATCTTCCCAGAAGTCCAAATTTGTACTTTTAATGAGTTCTTTTCACATCCAGTTTTTCCAAATCCCATAATAAAGGAGATAAAGGTGATGAGGTAGGAGAGTAAGGTATGGCCACAGCTGGCTGGGAAAATAGGCATGACCTATTAATTATAAAATCCCAAAGAGATGTGACTTCTCGCAAGAATGGCCTAGACCTGATGTCAGCCTGAGGCATGAGATCCCAACACCACCTCTCAGGACCTGGATGTAGAAATTCTTGCAGGTTTCCTTGAGATTTGGACACCATAAAATACAGGAAGCCATGAGGAGCTGGTGCTATCATATCTTTTCATGATAGCCCATACCACGTCTCTCAGACATAGTACCTATTTTTCTTTTCTTTTTCTTTTTTTAACTTTTTCTTTGTTTTGCCTAAGCTCTCTCTACAGAGCCAGTTTTTCCCAATCTCCATTTTGCCTTTTAAATAAACTTTGTCACTGCTTTTGGCTTGTTTTAGTTCTCTGTTTGAGGCGAGAAGAACCTAGAATCTAACTCCAGAAGGAAAGGCAAGCAATCCAGAACCCAGTAACGTTAATTTGGAATATAACTACCCAATAACAGTGATGGCAGTTTCTTTTGACATTTTAAATCTTCCATATGCAGAACAAAATGGGTCTTTGTTTAAGGAAGCCCTGAAGGTAACTCTCTTGATAGCTGGAACTCTGAGAAGTCCTTGCACCCCATGCCTCTGAGTGCCCATCTAACTCCACCACCCTCTGAGATGGCAAGTGTGGCTTGGGAAGGCAGCACGCTCATCCTTAACTCAAATAAGGTTGTGGATGGCAATCACACACTCCGTATTACTTAGTGACCACTGGGATTTAAGGGAGGACAGATGCTTAAAGAGAAAACCGTACCTTTTCAGACATTGCTTTCCACACACAAATTCCCACTCACCAAGCCCGAGTAATGTGAATTTATTCATTTCCCCAGGGGCCCCTCCAAAAGGATGCCGCCATCCTCTCACCTCTCCTCTCTGTTTCCTCCTGCCAGCTTCAGCACCACAGTGTTCTTTTTTCTTTTTTCAGAATATAAATTTAGCTGCTCTAGGAGCAGTAGTAAGGCTCAGCAACTGCACTCATGGCAGGGGATGTGAGTCACTGGCTCACCCCAGGCGGGGGGCCGGGGGGAGGGCCCTCCAGGGGACAGTCCCCTCCCTGCTTCCCCTCTGCTAGTCCTTCAAACACACCTGAGCAGCCTGTTCTGCAATTCTGATGCTTACTTGCCAGGCAACTGAAGCTATAACTAAATCTTCCCCGAAGATGTTCCCTGTGCTTGGCTTCTCTAACTGCAGTGAGGTTTTTTGTCTCCTGGACACAATTTATTCACCACGGGCATGTTGTTCTGGTGAGCTGGTGAAAGTAGGCCCAGTTCACAGGAAAGCAGCCTGCCTTTCTTCCCATCCCAAATTCTAAATGCTCCAGGGACTGTAAACTGGGTCTGATATCGCCCCTTTTTTTAACCAGTTGCCATTCCACACAGGTCTGCTTAGTGGAGTCTGTCTCATAAGTATGTATCTTTCTCTTCCCTGCGGGCCATGATCTTTCCAGACAGCTAGCACTTCCCGAATTGGGGCCTGATGAATCTGTGCACTTTTTCGACATGGGGGAGGCCTCCATCTAGTGTACAAGAGCGGAAGTGCAGGCATGAGACCTGTCAACTGTGAACATTGCACCAGACCCATATTGCACCAGATCTGCTGCTTTCTGGGAAAGCTGCTGACAGTTTGTCATGCAATCTGACAGGCTGCATACATTATACAGTTAAAGAAGTGGAGGGTGAAACAACATTACTCTCTCCCATCATAGGATGACTGACTGTCCTGGTTTACCTGAGACGGGTATGTATGACAGAGGACTCAGTGCTAAGAAGAGGAAAAGACCCAGGAAAACAAGGGCAGGTTGGTCACCACATATGGACAGATGAAATGGCTCTGGGAGCAGAAACTGTGTGAAGTAAGAGACCTTGGGCTCTTGGCTGGCAACAGAAGAGTGAGCTTTAGAAGGAGAATTTTTTTTTTTAGAGAAGAAATTGGGTTTGTTATTATCAGAGGAGGAAGGTCAACCAGAGAGCAGAGAAATTACTTGAGCTATTAGCCAAAATATCTGGATTGAGACATGTGGCTCAGTGGAAGGTCTTCTCTGTAACCTCCCTCCTGAAGAACGTAAGTCATAATGGTCAGCATCCCACTGGAACCACAGCGGGTTCTGCATCTGCTCCTGCAGATATAGTCTTGTGATAGCAGCATCTTGCTTGCATTGATCCCAAATGCAGCCTCAGCATTTCAGATAAATGCATTTCGGCTGTCCTCGAGAGATGAGCTAGAACCCGTTGCTTTGCTCACCATCTGGGAATCTCCCAGTGAACAAGTGGACTTGGGGGTCAACTTGAGCTCGCATGGCAGCTGTCACTAGAAAACTATGTGACAGCCACATGTCTGTTCCGAAACTCCAGTGGGCTGTTATGCAGACTGGATGGGGCAGCCTGGAGCACTCGGAGGCTGGGCCTCACCTGGGGTTAGCCCCAACTAGATCCTGACTGTTGCTGGCAGGCACCCCATAGCACTTCCCAGGCATGGGGCTTGTCCCTTGCTTCCAGCTAATCCCAGACTGAGCCTGCTTCTTGCTCTTCCTTCTATTTAAAGTTTCCACCACCTGCTTTTCTCACCACACACCCTGCCCTCACCCCCAAGTCTGGCTGCAGAGTGGGGATTACAGAAGCAATTGTGCAGATTCACATGAAGAGCCTGGAATGGGGTCTACACAGGTACAAACTTCAAAGTGCTCCTCTCATCGCCGCCATCTCTTACCTTCACTTCCTATCACAGGCCCTGGGGCTTTTCACTCATGGCATCAAAGCTACAGAAAGTCAAGAGATCACGCAAATTTCACCCTAAAATTGAATACGGTGCTAGAAGGCTTCTAAAGGCCTCTTTGTTCATCCATTCGGCAAAGATTTAACATCCCTTTGCTAGAGTGTGAAGAGGAACAAACACTGCCCACCCTTGGGGGACTTCCAGCCAACAGGGCAGCCAGGCATTAAAGAGAAATTACAGGCCAGGCCTATAATCCTAGCTGCTTGGGAGGCTGAGGCAGGAGGATAGAGAGTTTAAAGCCAGCCTGAGTAATTTAGGGAGACCCTATTTCAAATTAAAAAATCTGGGGATGAAGTTCAGTGGTGGGGCACTTGCCTAGCTTGCGTGAGGCTCTGGGTTTAATTCCCAGAACCACCAAAAGGCGGGTAAATCAGAGGGCTGATTAGAAGGACACAGGGCTCAGGACTGAGGGAACAAGGAAGTTAGAGCAACATCTCCCGGATGGGACCTCAGTGAGGCAGTCATAGTTAAACAGATATGAAGCACAAGGGTGGGAAGGAATGAGACCCCTTATCAAAGACAGGGTGGGGGTGCAGACAGTATTCCCAGCCCAAGAAAGAAGCAAGGAGGGCCAGTGCCACTAACAAAACAAAAAAAAAAAAAAAAAAAAAGGCCAAAGACATAGTATCTTCCCAGCTAGCCGTTGCAGAGGCAGGGAAGACTGGAGAGTGGGCTCCGCCCAGGCCCCAGATGGTGGAGGAGGCTGGAAGCAGCAGCAAGCCAGCTGCGGTGCCTGCCTACGCAGGCCTCTTGTTTCTTTTTATAACTAATCATATTGCTAGTTTTTACAATTGGACAAAACATCCAGCTTGTTGTAACCTCTGCGTACTTCTTCAATCCTGCCTTCTGTTTCACTGACCTGATGTCATATAACAAAAGTGGCCTCAATGTTTTTGGAGGAGGGAGGATGGATGGGTTGAGGGTATAGAGAAGTTAGAGAGAAAAGAGAGACTTCATTCCAGTCTTCGTGAAGTTTATACATAATGAGGAGGGGAAAATAAATAAATTCGGAAGGAAAACAGAACAAAGACAACTCTGCACATCTTGGATGGGATCCTGAGGCCAGAACTCCAGAGATCCATTTGCCCAAAATGAGGTTAGGAGTCAGTGCTAGGGTGGGGGGTGGGGTGGCCCGAACTCACCAGAATCAGCTGGCTGCATCACACAAAGGACTGTGGGGTGGGGGGTTCCCAATCTGCAGGAGCTGGAGCTGAAAGTGACTCCTGGACCATATTCCTAACCACAGCCCTGCAGGAGCCCCTGCTCTCGTCACACAGACCTTCCTTTGGTCCCTCAAACAAGCCACACATTTTCTCTTCCTTCTCCAAGCACAACACGAATTCCTCATCCTGAGAAGGGCTCCCCGAAGACCCACATGCTAATGAGCCTCTCTCCCTGCCTGGGTCTGGTGCTTTTTATCTTCATCATACTTCGCCACCATGACAATGACCCTATCTGATCACTCCCTCCGCCACACCACAATCCCTGGTCTGCACCTGCAGACTTCAGGAGGCCAGGATCTTGTCTGTACGCCCATTGCTATCTAGCGTAGGAGTCAGAAGGAATCAGTGAAAGCAAGGCTTTATAAACAAACTCACTCCAATAGAACCAGAAATTATTTGTAAGACAAATTCAAAGGTGGTAGAGAGACCATGTTGAGGCATTACAAGACATGAATTTAAGCCCTAAAACTTTGCCTTTTAGGACTTCAAAAAAGTCCTTAGACTTTTTTTTTTTCCAGCTTTGGTGATTAATGTACTAAAAATTCTCAATCTCAACCCGGTTTGCAGAAGATAAAAATAAGAAAGCAGGGCTGAGGTCAGGAGTGGCATTGTCAGGCTCTAATTTCAGCACTCGAGGAGGCTGAGGCAGGGGGATCTCAACTGCAAGCTTAGCCTGATGGACAGCTTAGTGACTTAGTGAGACCCTGTATAGAAATGAAAAATAAGGACTATAGGTCAGTTTGGAATATAGGTCAGTTTGAAGGTCCTGGGTTCAATTCCCCAATCCCTCTGAGAAAGGGGAGGAGGGTGGATATATTTCTAATGCAAAATCCAAGATGCTACAAAACCTCAAATTTTTTGAGTATCAACATGATGTCACAAGTGGAAAATTCCATGCCTAACCTCATGTGAGAGGTTGCAATGAAAATATAGGTGCATATGGGGTCAGGTGTAGCTCAGTGGTAGGGTCTTTCCCCAGCATACTTTCAGGTTATGTGTATAAGGTGTGTAGGAAAAATAAATGAGTTTTATGTTTAGATTTGGCTTCCATCCCCAAGATAGCTCATTATGTGTATCCAAATATCTCCCAATCCAAAAAAATCAGACATTCAAAATGCTTCTGGTCCCAAGAATTTAGGATAATGGACACTTAACCTGTATTGAATGTGCTGCGAACTATAAAAAAATTGCAAAGAAATGTATGGTTACAACTTTACAGAGAGAATTACTACAATGCTATTTATATAAGCACTTTCCTTAGCCTATTTAAAATAGGCTGCAACTTAGAAAAGGCTGATTTAGAATCAACATTTCAGAAACTCATCTAGTATATAAATTGAATCATTCCTACAAACGAGGGCAAAGTATATAAGTTGTGTCTATTCTCAGACATTGTTTCTCTCTTACACTGTGCCCACTGACAGCTGGCATCACTTTTGAACAATTTTTTGAGTCTGTCTGTTTATTTTCTTTTTCAAATGTCTTTTTCCTATTTTCTTTTTCAAAAGTCTTTTTCCATATATGTAATATATGTTTTTGTAATTTTCTTAGCAAACGCTGAGACGTATGGAAGAAAACACAATCATCTGTAATCCTAACAGTCTATAGGTAACCAAAGAAAACATTTCCAACTGCTTTTTCCCAAATTATTTTTTTAAAAGGAAATTGTGTGTGGCAGTCTCACTTTGTGCAAAGCATGGAAGTGAATGCAATACAAATGGGATGATATGGTGGAAAATGCAACAAAGTTTGCTTCTGACCCTACTTCTTACTAGCTCGTAGGCTTTGGGCACATTATGCAACCTCTTGGAGCCTCCATTTGCTCAGCCACAAAATGAGGAATAATTTCTACATTACAGAAGGCTTGTGAGCACTCAATAAAGTAAAATATGTGAATTGACCAAACCAATGACGCTTGATAAATTGTAGTCATATTATTAGTACTGTTCACAAGGTGACAGTTCAGTCCTAAAGAGGAGTTTAAATTGAAGCAAACCTGGCTGAGCTAGATACAAAGAACGGAATGAAGAAAGAACTGTTCTCACAGCCAGAAGCCAGTCTTGTGTACCCAAGGAAAATTCCCTGTGTCCAAAGCTTACCCCTTAGTCAAGAGAAGAAATCAGGAACACAAAGAGTCAGTAGTGTTGGGAATAAGCCCCCAGACTCAGTTTGTCAGTGCAGATAGTAAAGCACACAGACATCAAGAAATCTCGGCAAGGCAAGTTTTTACTTTTGCAAAAGGGCACAAGAACACCCCTGCAATGAGATAGCAGGTGTGTGGGAGAGAAGAGAGTTTCCCCTTTTATCCTTAATGTGGGAGGAGTGGCTGAACTTTTCCCCATTGGTGGAGTTGAAGTTTCACAATCTAGCTTGGTCAGCTAGCTTAAGCGGCTTGAGGGGAGGATCTGAAGAGTTGCTGAGGGGAAGGAAGAGTGGGAAGATGGGGGGAAGGAGAACAGAAATTCCTTGGCTATTGATAAGCTATCTTTGGTGTGCAGCAATGTTCCCAGATTTTAAACTGAGCAGGCGTTTCTCATAACCCTGGTGTAAGGGGTGGGGGAGGGCAGCCTCTGGTGGACTAGAGTCTAAAATGGAGGTGCTCCAGTTTAGGTACTTTGATAGAAAACACAGGGCCACAGTTTCTCACAGCAGGGAAACGACAAGCCCCAGGTCTGGCCACAACTGAAAGAAAGCAATCAGAGTCACCTGTCACTAGCCCACCAGACAGGTAAGGGTGGCACAGCTGTGGCATCCCCCGGAATGCTGTCAGGATGGAGGACTCAACTGCTGCATTGTTAGAGCTGCTGACAACCACCCAGGGCTGTCAGCCCTTCTGAGGATCACCTCAGTGGAGCAGGCTGCCTTGCCAAAGATCTCATTCTTTTGGGGGGTAACCCAAACCCTGTAATTGGTCATGTGGGCACACAGAGGTCTGATCCTCTCTTCTGAACTCAGGACAACTCTGAAAACACATTCTGTCCAACACCAAGATGACAAAGATATTGTCTGACAGTGACTGTAAAGCAAACATCATAAAAATCCTTCAATGAACAATTATAAACATGCTTGAAACAAGTTACAAACACAGTGAAGAAATTGGCGATACAAAGAAGAAACAATAGAAATTTTGGAACTAAAAAATCACAGTAATAGGAATTTTTTAGAAAGGTCAATGGATGGACTTACAGCAGGAAGGAGATTAATGTAAAAAAAAATCCGTGAACTTGAAGATAGGGCAATAGCAGTTATTCACTCTGAATACAATGAGAAAATAAACTTTAAAAAACAGCCAGGCATGGTGGCCCTCACCTCTAATTCCAGCACCCGGGAGGCTGACACAGGGGGATCACCACAAATTCAAAGCCAGCCTGAGCTACAAAGTGAGTTCAGGGCCAGCCTGAACTACATAATAAGATCCCGTCCAAAAAACCCAAAATACAACAACAAGAAATAGTCTTAGGTATCTGTGGGACTAAATTAGAAGGTCTAACACCAGTAACACCAGAATGCTGGAAGAGGAGCGAAATAAGGCCAGGTTGAAACATCATCCAAGACATAATAATTGAACACTTCCTTCAAAATGGGAGAATACATAAACCTATGGCGTCAAGAAGCTGAGAAAATCCCAAACAGTACAAACCCAAAGATATCCACACTGAGGCATATAACAGTCAAACTTCTGAAAACTAAAGACAAAGAAAAGAGCCTAGTATAAAATGACCTTTTACCTGCAGGCAGAAACAGTTTGAATGATAGCAAGCTTCATGCACATACACATAAAGCCATAGAGTCCAAAAGGAAAATGACATATTTCTCAAGTGCTGAAAAAAATGTGTCAACCCAGAATTCTAAATCCAGAGAAAATACCCATAGGAATGAAGATGAATCAAGATATTCTCAGATGAAAGAGAACTAAGGAATTTTTTTGCTGGCAAACCTATACTAAAAGAATGGCTAAGCCAATTTTATAAAAAGAAAAAAAAATGAAGTAATCCTGGGACATCAGGGAGAAAGAGCACAGAAGCAAAAATATAGGTGGATATAATACTTTTCCCCTAACTTTTCTAAATAACGTTTGACCACTGAAGAAAAAATTATAGCACTATCTGATGTGATTGTCTATGTAAAGGAAATATTTTAGACAACTATAAATAGGACAAACAAAGGGTTAAGGTTTCTATACTCCACGTGACCTGGTAACATGTTGACAACAGTCAACAGTGTATGACATATATGACATTATTATAGATATATCTATAACATTACTGTATATATAACATTATTCTATATAGTAATATAGAATAGTACTGTATATGTAGATGTAGTAACATCTATATATTTGTCTTAGTCATTTTTCTATTCATGGAAACATAATACCTAGCACCTGCAATTTAAAAAGAGGTTTATTTTGGCTAACATTTCTAGTCCATAGTTGGCCAGCTTCAGGGCAGGAAGTCCTGGTGGAAGGACCTGGCTGAGAAAAGCTGCTTACCTCATGGCAACCAGGAAGCAGAGAGTCAAGGGAGGAGACAAGAAGGCAGATATACCGTTCCAGGTCACACCCACAGTGTTCCACCACTTCTGGCCAGCCCCCAATTCCTAATAGCAAGTCAGCTATAATGCCCCAATAATCTAATCACCTTCCAAACACATAAGACTTGGGGGCCATTTTTTTTTTTTTTTTTTTTTTGGTGGTGCCGGGGATCGAACTCAGGCCCTTGTGCTTGCAAGGCAAGCACTCTAATCACTGAGCTAAATCCCCAGCCCCTTGGGGGCCATTTTAGAGCTAAATTATAGTATTCTGCTTCTCGCCCCCAAAAGACTCATGTGTATCTCCTTATGCAAAATACATCTAGTTCATCTCTAAAAATCTCCTAAGTTTTAACAGTTCCAGCATTGCCGAAAAGTTCAAGTCAAAAATCTCCTCTTTGACTTTAAGCAAACTTATAGCTGTAAGCCCTTATAAAAATCAAAAGAAATTAAACACTACCAACATGCAATGGCACAGCATAAACATTCACATTCCAAAAGAGAGGGACAGGAGAATAGAAAATAATGGGACCACAACAAAAGCAAAACCTAGCAGGGCAAATGTTAAATGCTGGAGCCCCATGCCCAGCCTCTTGGGCAAGTTGTGGCAAGACGCAAACTCCAAGGGACTTGGGCAGCCCCACTGCTACATAATTGCTGGTGGTTATGGATCTCACAGCTTCTCTCATGGGCTGGCTTTGATTCTTGCAGCTTTCCTCAGATGTTCCATTTTCTTGGTTTCTTCAACTTTCTGATGTCTCCACTGCATTTTCAGCTTCACTCTCACAGCTTCACAAACTGCCCGCTCATGGGTACGCAGTCTAATCTCCCAGGCCTTCTTCTGAAACCTGGGTGTAGGCCTGCCTGACCCCACAACTCATACATTCTGCATAGCTATGACACCAGCACTTTGTGGATGATGACAAGGTCTGCTGCCATCCCAAGCAGTAGCCAGGCTCCCTTGCATCATGGTGTAGATGACACCGAGTGCCTAGGTGGATGGCTGAGTAGTGTGAACCAAATCCCAAGGAACTAATTCTCTAGGTAGCCCTTCTCAAACAGGGTCCCCTGGGGCTACCTTCTCAAAGCAGTCTAATAGCCTTATACCTGTAAACCTGTAAAGGGAGGGATCTTGCTGATTCCTTGCCCTCAAACCAATTTTCTTATTATCCTGGTCCAAAGTGCTTGGCTTCTTTCTAATGCTAATCTTTTCAACTCTCCTCTGCTCTACCTTTGTAGGATCTTTCTTTCTGGCAAAACTGAAAACTTTTTAAATGGGCTTCGTGTTCCTGCTTCTCACTGTGGATCTCACTAAAAAGCAGCAAGCGGTGACCATACACAAACTGAACATTGGACTGTCTTGACATTTCCTCCACCAGATTAATTAGTCCATTACTCTTAATCTCAGCCTAGCAACAAGTCTCAGAACATAAGCAAAATGTAGACAAATGGAGTCATTTTTCCCGATTGAAGTCTCCTGAACTTGGTCTTTTCAATCTGCTTTTTTTCAATCTGCAGTTTGCTCTTCTGAGCTCCAACAAAAATTTCCCATCAAACTCAGTTTATAGGTTTTTAGGGCTGCTTCTCCAGCCAGCATCTCCAAACCTTCCCAAACTCCTACAGCAAATCAGTTCCAAAGATGTTTAAACCACATGGTCAAATACAATCACCACAATATTTCTAATTCTCTGGTACCAAAATCTTTCTTAGTCACTTTCCTCATAAGTGAGACATAGTACCAAATACCCACGACTTAAAGAAGGAGTGGTTTATTTTGGCTCTTGTTTTTAATCCATAGTTGGCTGGCTTCAAGGCAGGAAGGCATGGTAGATGGACCTGGCAGAGGAAAGCTGCTTTCTTCATGACAGCTAGGAAATAAAGAGTTGAGGAAGGGGTGGAAAGGGAGAGATACCTTCTCAGTGGAAGATTAGTGTGTGGCAAAGCTGGATGGGGAAATAGGCATGACTTGTTAACTACAAGATCACAGACATTGTAAGAACAGTTCTCAAAACCCTGCACGAGGACTTCTTGCAAGAACTCCAACAGGTTTTCAACAGGATGCCTCCACCTGACCTCAGCCTGAGGCGTGGGATCTTAGCACCACCTCTCAGGACCCGGATGTAGGAGTTCTCATGATTTGGACGCGATCTCGAGATTTGGACAGTGTAAAAGAAAGGCGGCCATGAGGAGCTGGTGCTATCCTGACTTTCTTTTTTTTTTTTAATATTTTTTTAAAAATTTTTTAATGGTACATTTTAGATGTACGTATTGATAACATTCATAACATTCATCATAGGGAATTTGTACCTGTACATGATATACCTTGTTGCTTCTTTTTTTCCCGTTCCCCTCCCCTCACCCCCTTCTCCCTCCCTATTTACAAAAGATTCATTTCCATTTTTTCCTTCCATTTCTTATTTCTCTTGTCCCTCTGTTCCTTTCCCCTTCCCTTGCTCCCTTTTCCATTTGGACATTTTCTTCCCTTTCCCAGTATAACACATTTTAGTCTTTATTTACACTTCAGTTTCTCACACCAGAGAAACTATGCGGTATTTAAACATGTGTGTCTGATTTATTTCACTTAAGAGTATGGTCTCAAGATGCATCCATTTACCTAGAACTCTTGAAGACATAGGTGTAGGCAAAGACTTTATGACTTCTCAGATGAAGAAGTAGAAACAGCAGATAGACATATGAAAAAATGTTCAACATCACTGGTCATTCGAGAAACATCACTGGTCATCCGAGAGATGCAAATTAAAACAACACTGAGATTCCATCTCACGCCACAAAGAATTGCTATTATCAACAAATCAGCCAATAACAAATGCTGGAGGGGCTGTGGAGAAAAAGGAACCCTTCTCCACTGTTGGTGGGAATGTAGACTGGTACAATCGCTATGAAAATCAGTGTGGAGATTCCTCAGGGAACTAGGACTAGAGATTCCATTTGACCCAGCTATTCCCTTTCTTGGTATCTTCCCAAAAGAATTAAAATCATTATACCGCAGGGATATATGCACACCCATGTTTATAGCAGCACAGTTTGTAATAGCTAAATCTTGGAAGCAGCCCAAATGCCCATCAACAGCAGAATGGATTATCCTGACTTTCCAATATAGCCCAAACTGCATTTCCCAGACACAGTGTGTACTTTTATCTTTGTTCTTACTATCTTTTTCTCTTTACTTGGCCCAAGTATGCTCTGCAGAGCCAGTTTCTTCCCCATTCTTCACTTTTGCTTTCTCAAATAAACTTTGCCACAGTTTTTCTTTGTTTCATTCAGTTCTTTGTTCAAGACGAGAAGAGCCTGGACTTTAACTCCATAAGAAGAGGTAAGTAATCCCAACCTGGTAATGTTTAGTTGGCACGCCAGTTTTTTAGAAATAAATTATCCTACTGGATAACACTTCTAGGTCACGCCCACAGTGACTCACCTCTTCTGACCAGACTCCACCTCCTAACAGTGGGTCAGCTATAATGCCCTATAATTTAAACACTTTTCAAACATATGAGACTTTGGGGACCATCTTAGATCTAAATCATAACCATAGTAATACTTAGAAACTATAATAAAAGTTAAAGACATATACTCAAAAAGCATAATAGAAAAAAGAAATTATAGAACAAAGTGCTAAGTAAACCACAAGAACAGAAGAAAAAGAAAACCAAGAAGTAAAAGACACAGAAAACAGAGGAATCAAAAAACAAAATAGCATTGTTACACTCTAATATACCAAAAACTACATTAAATGTTTATAGCCTAAATTTACCACTTAAAATAAGGCAGAGATTGACAGAAGGATTAAAACACATTACCCAACTGTGTTTACCAGTCACTCAATTCAAATATAATGATATAGGTTTTGAGAGTTAAAGAGTAGAAAGTAATGGACTATGAAAACATTCAACAAACACAAAAGTATCTATGCTACTACCAAATACATGGACTTTAAACCAAAGAAAAGTACCAGGGACACTGAAGAACATTGCACAATGATAAAAGAGTAAATCCAGCCAAGTAGACAGCAATCCTAAATGCCCATGTACCAAACAACAGAGCCAAAATATGTGAAAAAGGAGGGTTGGGACTGCTGGTTGTGGGAGGGAGGCGTTGCCCCACCAAGGGCCTGAGGGCTCACCAAGGATGCAGAACTCAGGGTGGCGGCCGCTGGGCACGTGAGGGAACCTTGCTTGTCTGAGTCCCTCTCCTCCAGGTTTGCTGGGTGGTCGGCATGGCCCGTGGGACTCAAGGAGAACTTGCCTGCCAGAAAAATATGAAGAAAACCCAGGAAATTAGCAAAGAAAAAAAAAAAAAAAAGAAGAGAGCTTGATTATTTCTCAAAGAAAGTAGAGGGACTCAGATCATGCAACAAGAGCAGGAGGCAGCACATGAGAAGATACTTATGCAGACAGGAGAAAAATGACAACTGGCTCTTTGGGAAACCTGGATGTTCCTGCCAACTGGTACATCATAAGCTCTGAGATCAAGGTTGCTTAAAGCGAACAAGCATCACGTGTTATTACATCCTCATAAAACTGTTTATTTCAAACTTTAAGAAAAAAATGGTAAATGTGAAGTAAAAATAGATAAATCCACAATTATAGTGGGAGAATTAAATAGCCCTCTCTCAAAAACAGATAGAACAAAATCAGGAAGGATGCAGAACTCAGCAACACCACTGATAAGAGGCTCTAACTGATGGCTAGAGAGCTCCACCGAACAAAAGCAGGACAAACGTTCCTTTCAAATTCCACAGGCACAGCAACGCATAGCATATCCAGGGCCACTTTTAAAAAAATATATAACGTTCAACAAATTTAAAAGGATTAAAATCATGTGGAGGGTATTCGCCAATCACAATGGAATCAGACTAGCAATCAATAGTGGAAAGATAGAAAATCTTAAAACACTTAGAAAGTAAACAATATACTTTTCAAATATTTCATGGCCAAGAGAAGGTCTCAAGACAAATTTTCAGAATCCACTGAAATGAATGAAAATGGAAATACAATGTATCAAAACAAGTGGGACACCACCAGAGCAGTACCCAAAGGAAAAATATAGCCAGGGGCCATACCGCCCTGAATGCACTCCATCTTGCCAGAAAGGAAAATCTATAGCATCAAATACTTAAATTACAAAACCGAAAAGGTTTGAAATGAATAATTTAGCTTCTAATGCTAAAAGAGAAGAGGGAGAGGGAAAAAGAAGCAAAGACTAAATAAGCAGAAGGAATAACAAAACAAAGAACAGAATTCAATAAAATTGAAAACAACAACAACAAAAATAGAGGGAAAAAAATCAACCAAATGGAGAGTTGGTTCTTTGAAAATATCAATAAAATTGACAAATTTCTAGCAAGACTGGCAAAGTAAAAGGAGAGAAGATACAAATATCAAGAATGAAATAGGGCCAGGTGCGGTGGCACACGCCTGTGATCCCAGTGCTTGGGAGGCTGAGGCAGAAGGACCACCACAAATTCAAGGCCAGCATGAGCTACATAGTGAGTTAAAGTTCAGCATGAACTACATCATAAGACCCTGTCTCAAAAAAAAAAAAAAAAGAATGAAATAGGAGCTATCACTGGAGACCATGCATATATCAAAAAGATAATCAGGAAATATGATAAATCACCCTACATACATAAAGTTTACAACTTACATGAAAAGGGAAAATTCCTGCACCAACAGAAACTACACAGTTTGCCCAATATGAAACATGTAATTTTAATAGCTTCATGACTGCTAAGAAAAATTTTATAACTCCCAGCAAGGGAATCTGCAGGCCCAGATAGTTTCAGCAGAGAATTCTGTGAAATGTTTAAGGAAGAATTAACGCCAGTTCCACTCAATCTTCTCCAGAAAATAGAAGAGCGAACACCTCCCACGTGATTTTATGAAGTTAGTTTACCCTGATAGCAAAGCCGAATAAAACCATGTAAAAAATAAAAATGTAGACTCATGTTCACCATGGTTATAGATTTAAAGATGGTTATCAAAATATTAGCAAAATAATTCAGCAATACACAAAGAGAATTATATACTATGACCAAGAGAGTTTTATTTATGGGATGCAATACTAAGTCAGTATTCAAAAATCAATCAATATATTCATTATATTAACAGACTAAAGCAGAAGAATTACATGATAAAATTCAACATCTGTCATGGTAAAAAGTTATCAGGAAGTACATATAAATGCAGACATTAACATTGGCTCTACAAAGCACGGGTGATGTTGATATATATTCAGGTTCTTTATGTAACCTACATATATATATGTATACATACTATATATATACATGTAACCTACATGTGTATATATATATATACCATATATATATATGCTATATATGGTATATATATATATAGTCTTTTAAACCAAAAAGGAATTATGCAAACATAATTCTGCAACTTGCTTTTCTGTATACTTTGGGCATTTTTCTATATCAGTATTTCATTTCTGTCAGTGTCTACACAGTATTCTATTGAATGGCTAGGCCATAATTTATCATTTCTTGTCATGGTAGAAATGCAGGATTTTTGTTTTCTTTCAACATTATAAATATCGCTGGAAAAAAAATAAATAAATATTGCTGGAAACAACTATTTGTTCATTTGTGCCAATATACTACTGGTATCATTTTCTAGAAGTAGAAATTGTTAGACCAAACCCATTTTTAAGATGCAATAGATTTTGCCCATTGCCCTCCACAAACACTGTAGCAATATACACCATCACCAACAGAGTATGAAACCTAGTAACAGTTTTCCCACATCTTGAAACACAATTAGGTTTTAAAAATTTGTCTATGGCCAGGTATGGTGGTATGGCGGTACATGCCTATAATCCTAGCACTCTGAGATGCTGAGGCAGGAAGCTCACAAATTCCAACCTAGAAAAATTAAGGAAATAAATGCTGCAGATGTAGCTCGTGTGAATGCACAGGATCCAATTCTCAGAACTGCAAACAAACAACAAATATATAAATAAATATGAAAAAGAAAAGAAAAGAGAATCCACTGGTGTTGTGTTTGTGGCAACAAGGGGCATATGGAAGAAAAGGTGTCCTCAGACAGCAGTTTGGGTTTAGATGCTACACTACATACAGGGTACGAGTGAGACAAGAGTAGGCTTGTATAGAGGGAGACACAGAAGCTGAGGGGTGGAGGAGAGGGAGAAAGGATGGGCAGACAGACAGACCGATGGGTATATGGATGGATGATGGATACACAGAGATATGAAATGTCATTTGATTCAGTTGAACATTTTTAGAAGACAGTTTTGAACATACCCAAAGGCAAGTGCCATGAATATATTAGTGATGAGGGAAATACTGTCATACAAAAAAAAGTGAAATTCTAAGTTCAACTAGTTATATTAAGAGCAAAAGTCCTAAAAGTTGAGCAGAGCATTTCTAGAAGGCACGCGATGCACATGAAATAACTGGGAGCAGAAGGAGCAGCCAGGGCAACATGGCCAGAGCCTCAGGCCTGGGAGCGAGGGGCAGTGAGGAAGGTGCCCACAGTGGGCAGGCGTGGGCAGGCTCAGGTGGGGATGATGGCTGGAGGAAGCAGAGTCTGTGGACTGCCCGGACCTTCCTCATAGCACCTGTGCAGGGGTGGAAAAGGGATGCAAAGAGGAGACACGTGTTCCTTGGGCTCCTCCTTCGAACACAGATGGTGCAATGATCACAGCTGCCTTTATTTGACTTCTTTCAAAAAAAAAAAACCTACAAAGTTTTAACAATCAGGTATAAGCTGCTTGGGGGATATCATGACTCGCAGTATGTTTCTCTTTCCCAATCTTTCTCTGTTTTACCTAAATTTGCCCTCATACACATTTTTTTCAATATTTATTTATTTATTGTACTAGCAGTTGAATCCATGGTCTTTCCACTGAGTTATATCCCCAGAACTTTTTTTATTTTGAGACAGGATCAGGCTAAGTCCCTAAATTGCTCAAGCTGGGCTTGAATTTGTGACCCTTCTGCCTTGACCTCCCAGAGTGTTGGGATTACAGACGCGTGTCACCACACACTGCATGTGCCCACTTGCAACTCTTTTCTTAATGCTTTACCCCAGGCTCACTTGACTTTCCCCATGGAGCTCTTTCTGCCTGGAGAACTTGTGTCTCTCTTCCCTCTGGGGGCATCTTGGCCACATGGAGCTTCTTCTCAAACATTCTACCAGGCCTCAAACAGCCGCCCCAGCACTCACTACCCCTGCTGCCTGGTCTTCTTCAAGGTGTTCACAACAGTCTGTGAAGGGTTAACGATTTGCTTGTCTAGTTTCCTCCTCACTTGAGTCCGTCACCCATGAGGGCTGGGAACTTAGCCTTACTCTGCATGGCAACTGGTTACTTTTCTTTTTTTCTTTTTAGGCACTAGGGATTGAACCCAGGGCCTTGAGTACGCTAGGCAAGCCCTCTACCTCTGAGGTGCATCCCCAGCCCTAGTTGCAGTTTTTTTCTTTCTTTTCTGGGGCATCCTCAAATTCTACAGCAGTAGGGTTTGGTATATAGTAAGTGTTCAGAAAACATTTATTGCCTGAAAGAATGAAAACATACGTATGTATCCAAGATTTTTAAAATAAGAGTTTCAATTCTCTTTTCAACTTTCTCTTTTCACTTAAAAATATTACAAAAACACCATTCTGTGTCAGTAAGTATACCGAAGGATAAACCCACCTCATAACATAAGGCATCATACTACTATATATCTGAACCACAGTTTACCAAACAATTTCCATACTGATAAATACTTACATCATTTCCAGTGTTTTTGGGGGGGTGAGAGGTTACGAATAGTGCTTTAAAGAACTCTCTTTTACATATACTCTTGTGTCCTTGGAAGAATGTTTTCATAGACTAAGTTCCAAGAAGTAGAATTGCTGGTTCAGAGTCTTACTTGCTTTTAAAGAGATACCGTGGACCAGGAGACTATGCAAGGGCTTCATTTGGGAAGATCTGAGTGCAACTCACCTTTTCCATGGAGTTGCTCTTTCGGACTCATGCCTGCTGTCTAGAGTCATGTGAGTTCACAGGTATGTACGTATCTCTGAGAATGTAAGGTTCTGTACAAAAGAAAAAATTAAAATCAAGTAATGTGGCATAGCAGTGAAGAGAAAGGGTGGCAGAGCAGTATTGCTGAAGTGCTGTACTGTGTTGTCATGCGTGTAAGACGGGACAGTAATAGCACCCACCCCACAGATTTGCAAGGATTATGTAAGTTAATGTGGGAAAGACAATCAACACTGAGTAGCACGTAGTAAATAATGTATAAGCACTATCGCTTTCTATTACTTGTATTGCTGCCATTGTGATTGATTTGGGACCATGAAGTGTTATTTCATGAAGAGTGCCCCAAAAAGTGTTCATGTGTTCACAAAAATTTCTCTCTCACCATTTCCCATCCTTGACCTAATCTTTCTCACCCGACATTGAATTTTTCATCAATTTCAATTTACTCATGTGTCACACGGAATATTATGTATATGTCTGCTCTCCCTTCAAGATACGGCACTCAAAACCTGGATTGAAAAAAGGAAAACTCTAATGTTTCTCAATGATTTCTAGGAAATAAACACAATGGCAGAGTGCTTCTCTGACCGATTGTTTAAAAAAGAGAAAGCAAAGGAAAAAGAAAGAAAAGGTCACTAGTGTGTTGCGCTGCCACACACCACCCCCAAGAGCTGCTGGTGATGACTCATGGCTGTTCACCGAGGCATTCAGATGGCGAATACTCAGAAGACACAGCTCAGCCTGCTCCAAGGCTTTCTGCTGAATCCTCACTGAGCCCTGCTGCACCAGGAAAACAGAGCTGCTACAGTGAACACAGCTAATCTGCTGGCTGGTTGTGTGGTAGATGATGTGAGGTTTCCCAGGAATGCAGCAGGATACAATGGCCATGGCGCTGGGGGAAGACAAGGCTATTCATAGTGTGATAAACAAACATTTGCGCATGATTCTATTTACTATGTGTTCATTCTCTTTGAAATTCTGTACTTTTCTCTTTCTCCCTCCTCCCCTTTCTCTCTCCCAAGAAGCTATCCATTTGTTCGTTCTCCAGAATCCATTGTATGCATCTGTGTGTGTGCACGTTTGCAGGGCTGGGGATTAAACCCAGAGTCTTGTACATGCAAGTGCTCTGCCACTGAGCTACACCCCCAGCCCTCCAAAATTCATTCTGGAGCCAGGGAACACCTCTACAGAGGAAATAATGGAGTAGCCATGAGCACCTTCTCATGTTACTGATATAATTGCTTTTGAACTGGACATGGTGGCCCACACCTATAATTCTAGCTACTCAGGAGAGACTGAAGCAGGAAGAGGACATGTATGAGGCCATCCTGGGCAATTTAGGGAGACCTTATCTCAAAATAAAAACTGAAAAAGGGCTGCGGTGGTAGCTCAGTGGTATAGCACCTCTGGGTTTTGTTCTTAGTACTAAATTGTAACAAATGACCTTGTCAAAACCAAGATTCTATAAACTCCGTAGGATGAATCTTTTCAGATGAAAGTTTATTCATTCAGAGGGTACCAGTTAAAATCCAGAATGACAGTAAAAATGTAGAAGTAGGTATCTTGAGAAAACTCCTAAGGTAAAGGTAATCAGACCTATTACCAATATATGTTTAACAGGCTCATTTATTAGATATTCATAAAGATTTGCAGCCTGGCACAGTGGTACACACCCTGTAATCCCAGCTGCTTGGGAGGCTGAAGCAAAATGATCAGAAGTTCAAGGCCAACCTGGGCATCTTAGGTGATCCAGTTTCAAAATTGAAAAATAAAAAGGACAGGGTGGAAAGGTATAGCTCAGCCAAGAGAGCCCCTGCACCCAATCCCCAGTACCAGGGGGAAAAAAAAGATTGCACATGCTATTCCCTTTCCAGTAGTGTAGCTTCTGACACATAACACCTAGGTTTTTGGAAATTTGAAATTGAGGATTTTAAGACTAAAGTATTGAGGGTTAATTTTTTTACCTGTCATTAAATTTTAAAGCAGTGAGTCGGCCCAGCTAAATGTCTTAGCTTGGCACTTCTGGCCTATCTACCTGTTCTTGTGCTGTCACAGCTTGGAAGTCCTCCTGCCTTCCCCAAGTATGCTGACTCTACTGAGGGGCAAATTAATCACCTAAGAACTTTCACAACAGTTGTTTGGATGTTTTCCCAAAAAGTTCAGCAGTAACAACATACAGCTCTGTTGGTCCAGAACAGGACCACCCTTCTTTTGGGGAATGCCATTCCCCAACTCCAACCCTGCGGTCTGGGGAGACATGGGGGCTGTCAGTCATGAGCCCCACACCTTTGGCCAAACAGAAAGCTCTGGGGCGCTCCTAACCAGGGCATACAGGGAAAAAGACTTTCCTTTATGCTCAGGAAACCATAAAAATATAAGCACAAAAGTCTGGCATGGTGTTGTAGACCTGTAATCCCAGCAGCATAGTGGGCTGAGGCAGGAGTATCACAAGATCAAGCCCAGCCTGGGCAACTTTGTGACTCAGTGAAACTTTGTCTCAAAATACAAAGTTTTTAAAAGAGGAAGGGGGATGTAGTGTGCAAAGGCCCTTGATTCAATTTTGGGAGGGGGGGTGCAGGGAGGAAAAGAAAAAAATGTAAGCAAGGGCTGCTTAAAACATGGCAAGGAGGAGCAAGGAGTCAGCCCACAAAGAAAAGGGAGACAGAAGCAGCCAGTCTTGGCTGCTTTTAAATTTCCTAAGAACAGATCAAATCACCCTTTCTGGGCTTTGGTGATGTGGGCCAATGAATTTCTTTCCTGCTGGGCATGGTGAAGCATGCTCTTAATCTCAGCACTCTGAGAGGCTGAGGCAGGAGGGTCGTAAAGTTCGATACCAGACTGGCCAATTTAGTAACTTAATGAGACCCTGTCTCAAAACAAAAAATAAAAGAAAGGACTGGAGATGTAGCACAGTGTGACAGCCTTGGTTCAATCCCTAGTACTAGAGAGAGAGAGAGAGAGAGAGAGAGAGTTTCCTTCTTATCTTTTAGCTACTTGAAGCTGGGTTTCTGCTACTTAACAACTTACTACTAGCCCTGGCTGCTTCTGATTGTTTTGCAGAAGATATAGATTCCTTTTTTTGTCTTGGTCTTCAGTGAAAAGAGAGGGCAAACTGAAGAATGCCTGTAGCAGTTAGGCTTATCTCTATCAGTTTGATAACTGTAAAAGCTAACATACTCACTGACAGTGTGGAACAGGAAGATTTCAGATGTCTGTACACATATAAATGCATATAAAGATCTTACTATTTTATGAAAATTGGATCAGACCACGTGTACAATCCTATTCAACTTGCATTTTCCGCTTAATATTTTGGACACTGATTTATCAATTCACACAGATCTAGCTGGTGCCTGGTGGTGTTTTAAATGTGTATTTTATGTCCACAGCGCATCCTCCTAAATGACTGTCATTGGTAATACTGTCACTAGAATGTATGTAATCTAACTGATAGAATTCTTATCTAGAGTCCTGAGATATTTGCTATTGACTTTTTGTGTGCAAATAGGTTTTGAAAGAAGTCAAATGGCTTGTTTTTCATTTACATGGTATAAATCATGTCAGGCTATTGGCAGTATTTCAAGTACTCTCCCCACTCCGGGTTGAACCACAAAGAGCCATCAGACATGTGGCTGGTGGTCTGTGAGGTAAAATACCCTTCTGTGATGTGGACTTGCAGGTACAGAGAAAATGAGAAAATTTGCTTACCATGAACTCAGCTTTATCGTCAAGGGCCGTGGAAATAATAACAAGAACAAACACAACAGATAATAACAAAAACAAATAATAACAAGAAGCAGCATTTAGTGAGCTTCTAGCAGGTACCAAGAATGCTACCTGATCACTTAACACCAGTTGCACTGTTTAATGTTCACAAGGCCCTAACACTATTACTGTTTGGTATGCTTAGTACTATTGGTAGTAGTATTTGGTAGTAATTATTCAATGTGCTTGCATCTGTCAGATAGCTAAGAGTGGCAGTGCTGGTGTTTGACCTTGGGCTAAATACTCTGAAGGTCATATGTCTCAGCACCATTTTATTTAGGTTTCTAATTTGCCCACTTGAGACATTTATCTATCCTCACTCCAAGACTCAGATTTTGAAATGTATAAATGTTTATTAAATGTATGTGTTTATTCTTTGGTAGAGTTTATGGAAATTGTATTGAAACTTTTTTTTTTTTTTTAGGTTTTTTGAGACAGGGTCTCACTCTAATTCAGGCTGCCCTCGAACTCACTATATAGTCCAGGCTGGCCTCAAACTCACGGCCATCCTCCTGCCTCGGCCTCCCAAGTGCTGGGATTACAGATGTGCAACACCATGCCCAGAAACTTTTGTTGTTTTGAACATAATTTAGGGGGGATCTTATAATATCCTCTTGGTTGGTAAAATCTGATGCCAATAAAAATTAGGTGGTTGTTATGTTTTGTTTTGTTTTTTGCAGGGGATTGAACCCAGGTCCTTCACACTGAGCTATATCCCCAGGCCTTTTTTATTTTTCATTTTGAAACAAAGTCTTGCTAAGTCTCTAAATTGCCCAGGGTAGACCCAAACTTGCGGTCATCCGGCCTCAACCTCCCAGGGTGCTAGGATTAAAGGCATATGCACCACACCCAGCTAGAGGGTTATCAACTGAGGTTCTGCTCCCCGCCACCTGGCCATTTGCTTGAATCAGGCTGATGGAAATACTATATGTATTAGATGTAATACACCAGGTGTAGTGGCACACACCTGTAATCCCAGCACCCTAGGAGGCTGAGGCAGGAGGATCACCACGAGTCCAAGGCCAGCCTGGGCTGTATAGTGAGTTCGAAACCATTCTAAACTATACAGAGAGACTCTGTCTCAGAAAGCAAAAATAAAACAAAAAAGAAGGAATACAGTTGTGAATATTAACTAAGTTAATTATGACAGCATCAAGTAGTTAATAAGAAAACTCAATATAAAACACAACTTTAGGAAAATCCAGTGATGTAATAGTTTCCTGTTGCTGCTGTAAGAAATTACACAAATTAGTGACATAAAACAACATGAATGTATGAGTGGACAGTTTTGGAGGTCACAAACCCAAAGTGGGTTTTACAAAGCTGAAGTAGAGCTGAATCAGCAGTTGTATTCCTCCTGAAGGTTCTGGGGGAGAATCTACCTCCTGGCCTTGCTAGCTTGTAGGGGCCACCTCCCTCCATTCCTTGGCTAGTGGCCCCATATCACTGCAATCTCTGTTCTCACCATCACATCTCCTTCAACTGATCCTCCTACCTTCCTTTTTGTTCTTTAGAAAACCTAGTCTGAAAAAAAAATGTGATAAAATACACATGAACTTTATTATCCTGATTTTTTTCTTTCTCTCTTTTCTTTTGGTGGCAGTACTGGTGATTGAATAAAAAGCCTTCACATGCACACTAAGCTACATCCCCATTTTTTAAATTTTGAGACAGGGTCTCACTAAATTGCCAAGTTTCCCAGTCTGAGTTTGGACTTCCAATCCTCCTGCCTCAGTCTCTCAGAGTGCTGGGATTATCAGTGTGTGCTACTTCACACCTGGCTCATCTTGAACATTTTTAAGAGGACACGGTTCAGTAGTATATGTTCCCATTATTGTACAATAGATCCCTAGAATGTTTTCGTCTTGCAAAACTGAAATTCCATACCCACTAAATAATAACTCCTAATTTCCCCCTCCTCCCAGCCCCCACATTCCCAGGTATCTCCTTCTAAAAGTGGCTTGCCAATTAATGCTTCTGTTTGTGAACCGAGTTGCTCATGAATAGAGAGGTGTGAATGAACTGAGGGATTACTGCAAATGAAATAAAAGCTCCAACTAGCCAGGAGGGTTTTGGGTAGAACACCCATAGGAGCTCTTTGTCTAGGAGTTTTTAAGGGGTTTAGAAGCCAGCTTGGGCCATTGTGTAAGCAATATAACCTATACCCTATAGCAGACTACATACTTTTTAGGGACCAACTTATGCAGTATTTATGCAGGGCCCACGCACCCTCCCTTGTCCTGCTCTGCAGAGGTCTAAGACAAGCGAAGAACACCTGCCAGATCCCTGGAGGGATGTCTCTTTTACTGTCATGTCTTGAAAATTCTTTTTCTGAGACAGAAGTCAACAAAGCTGCAAATGTATTTTAAAAGTGTGGGTTAAGATTCTTTTTTCAGTCTTGGAGTCACCAGGCTGGAGACAGCGGCTCAGCAGACTCCATTATGGGCTTCTTGACTCTTTTTAGGGCTGCCATCCTTACTGCGTCATAGAATCCTAACTCTTGTCTCATTAATTCCTGTTAAATTACATACATTTGTCTCCCCTTGCTATGACTGAATGTTGGTGTCCTCTAAAACTTCATGTGTTGAAATCTAATTCCCGATGTGATGGTATTGGGAAGTGAGGGAGGAAATTAGGTCATGAGGGTGGAGGCCTCACAAATGGGATATGACAGAGAGAGAGAAAGAATAAACATGCAAATCTCTAGGCTGTGTGAAGATAAGATACATGGGAATGAGTCTCTGCACACCAGAAAAGAGGTCCTCATCTGACACCAGTCTGCCAGTACCTTGATCTCACACTTTGTAGTTTCCAGAATATGAGAAATAAATGTTTGCCACTTAAGGCACTGGTATGTAGTATTTTCGTTGTAGAGGCTTGAACTGTTTCCTAAAGGTGCTGCTCTATTTACACTACCCAGAGCTTTTGTAAGCTCAGGTTAAAATTTTAAAAAAAACTTTAAGGATCCAGGTTGCTTCCAGCTTGTTGCTCCATAATCCCTACATGGAACACATGTTGTCCACATTCCAGGCAGGATGGAGGAGAAAAAAATGATTCTGATATCAGTGTTATCAGGTGGTGTGGTGGCCAGTGGTCCTTTCCAGGCTCTTGTTGTCTCATTCAAAGAACTGGATGGCATAACCAAAGGACGTAAAAGTTCAACGTTTATTGAAGGTAAAAGAAGAAATGAGGTAGAAGTGAAAACAAGAGAAAAGAGGAAGTAGAGGTGAAAAGAAGAAGAGAGAAAATATGCCTTGCATGCAGAGCAGGTCACTGCAAGGCTAAAAGGAGAGTGGCAATGAGGCCAAAGGCTACCATATTTTACATCCTTTTCTGATGTCAGATCCCGGCCCTCAGAAGCTGTTTAACACATGTGACTCAGCTGTGATTTGACAGCTCTCTGTGAGTGACAGGTCATACCCTATTGTCCAGCCTCTCTGCCATGGCCTAATCTTCTGCCTCATCAATATAAAGCAAAGGAACAGATACAAGTTACAGTAATGCCTCAGTTCACAAACACTTCTGTTTGCAAACAATTCTGTCTGCAAACAAAAGTGTTTGGCAAAATTTTGCTTCCATTCACCAACTCTACATTGAATGACAAACATGACCACTGCTGTCTTCCCCATACGAACACAAACATGGCCATTTTCCCCCAAATCATAAAACAAGTATGTAAACTGAGGTATCGCTGTGTTATTTAAAGTCAGTGGAATTGAACTGGTAAGAAGTTGCTGGGGTATAAGCTGGGGCAGTGATGGTGAACCTTTTAGAGCTTTCAATGATGCAAATGGCCTGCTGGGGTACACACGCTGTAGGTTTGCCACCACTGAGCCAGGGTATTAAGTGTGAAGATAGATCATTTGAATATAGGCTCTGTCAGAGGATGAAACTATAACTTCATTTAAAGATCTTAACTGACTTTATTTTTGGTTCTAAAATCAGGCAACACTTCATTCCATGAAATAGAATAAATATTTCAATGACTCAAGCAATGGAAGTTGGTTTTACAGATTCAAAAGGGTTAATGAAGACCTTGAGGGGCATGATGGCACACACTTGTAATCCTAGCACTCTGAGAAGCTGAGGCAGGAGGACCACAAGTTGGAGCCTAGCTTGAGCAATTTAGTGACTTAGTGAGACCCTATCCCAAAATTATACCTAAAAAGGTGCTGGGAGTGTAGCTCTGTGAAAAAGCCTTTGTTCAATCCCCAGTCCTAGGAGGGAAAAAAGGAAAGTTAAAGAAAGTAGAAACAAACAAACAAAAAACAAGTAGACTGGCGCATTACTTTCCTTGAAAGGCAGGGAGAAGGAGACAGAACAACAGATGAATAATGTAAGGCCACTTCAGGTTACCTTTTTAATGTAAGAATTAAGGCAGAGGGAACTTCATTATTGAGCCAACTAAAACTAGATTATTTGAGAAATTGGGTCATTATGTCTCTAGCCCTGATTTGGGAGACATTCAAATAAGCAACTTATTTCAGTCTAGCTATGTGGAACTTTAGCAGGAGTGACTCCATTTTTAATTTTAGTCTGTTGAGGCCTACTGCAACAGCCTAGTCCAAGACAATGACCCCTGTAATTTTTGTTTTAACTAGTTCAAACAAGACAGAGGTGATAATGCTTGCAGCAACAGGATAGGACAGATTAGGGTACATAAATAGACAGAAGGGGTGAGTGACAGTCCTAGGCCTAAGGAAACATTTGAGAAGATGTGGGTTCTATTTAGAAAAGCTGAAGGACATCTAGGTAGTTAATTTCCAATGGTCTTCAATCTGCAAAGACACAGGGGAATACAGGGCCCAGCATTTCAGAACTAGGGAAACTAGGAGGAAATTCACTAAGCTGCAGGAAGTATGAGGAGGCAAGGGGAAACAAGCAAATGAAGGCAAAAGAAATAAAAGGCTGAAACTGGCCATGGTGACACATGCCTGTAATTCCAGCAGACCAGGAAGAGAGGCAGGAGGCTCTCCAGTTTAGGGGCAGCCCCGGCTACATATACCCTGTGTCAATAAACAAACAAACAAAGGCTGTGTGTGTGTATTGTGTACAAAAAGTGGTGGTCTTACCTCTATAGGAGCAGCTCCTGCGTGAGAGTAAGAAAAAGAAAGAAATCCAGAGCGAGGAGAGGTCCACAGAAGCACTATCAGAAGGGCACTCCAAAGTCTGACCCAGAGTTTGCAGTTATTAAATGGAATCATCTAGCCTAGTGTACCATGCAGTCCCAGCACTCTGGGAGGCTGAGGCATGAGTTCAGTCCAGACTGGACAACTTAGTGACTTGGTGAAACCTGTCTCAAAATTTAAAAATAAAATATAAAAGGGCTGGGAATGTAGCTCAGTGCAAAGGTCCTGGGTCCAATCCCTAGTACTGCAAACAAAGCAAAACAACAAAACAAATAAAAACCATGGAAAATGGTTTTTGGCTATGGGGCATAATAGAAAATTTCAGGTAGGAAGTACAGTTTAGCAGCCAGAATGAAGAACCAGGGTATGCGGGGGTATATTAATATAGGCTTGTTTCTTATTTTATGCAAATATCAGACTTACCACATCAATGATGAAGAAATGCAAAGTTGGTTTGATGTTATATATGGGCTTCTGTAACAAATCCTAAAAAAAAATAGAATAAGGGGAGAAAACATGGTTAGCTCAAATGGTACTAAAATGATATTTGATGTGTTGTATAGCCATTCTTTAGCTTTTTTAAGAGAAACGTTACAAAGCCAGATAGGGTAGAGCATGCCTGTAATCCCAGCAGTTGGGAGACTGAGGCAGGAGGGTTGCAAGTTCAAGGCCAGCCTGGGCTACATGGTGAGATTCTTTCTCAAAAAGCAAAAAATGAAATAAAATAAAATAAACTTTATAAACAAATGTTAGGAATTTGTTGGAAAGAAATATTCACACATATACTCAAAAGACATATACAGGGATTTAAAAAGAAAAGAGATTGGAAAGTAGGTGGTCAAATTATGATCATTTATAGATAAGAACATTTTTCCGTCCAGAAAATTCAAAAAAATAAGCAACAAAATCATTACCTTTCCTACAAGGCAAATAACCAGTTAGAGTTACATAATATGGGCAATTCCTATTTACATAAATAACCCTCTCTATTATAATTTTGCTTAGGCTGCCACAAGAAGATACCAGATTAGCAGGCTTACACAGAAAAGTGTCTTCTCAGAATTCTGGAGCATAGAAGTCCAAGATGGAGGAGTAGGCAGGGTGGCTTCTTCACAGCCCGCTCCCAGGCCCGCAGATGTCTGCCTTCCCAGGGCAAGCTCACACGACCTTCACTCTGTGAAGGAGCCCAGTATCTCTGTGGGTCCTTTTTGATCTCATTCTTCTCACAGGACAGTGGTCAGATTGGATCAGCACTCTAATGCCTCATTTAACACAATCAACTGTAAAGGCCCCACCTCCAAATACAGTCACATCCTGAGATACTGAGAAGAGTTAAACATATGATGGGGGTGGGTGTCACAATTCAGCCATAACATCCTCCAAAAACACACAATACCTAAATAAATCCTTAAAAATGATATATTAGCAGTCTAGAGGAAGACAGTCATACCATGAAATTTCACTGAAAGATATGAAAAGAATACTTGAGAAAATGGAGAAATGCACCATGTTCTTGGTTGGAAAGACTTAGCATTATAAAGGCTTGATAAAATATCAATTTATTCTGAACTACTTATAACACAACCAAAGGCCAACATGGTATTTTTCAAACATCTTGTCTTTGTCTTTTCATTTATCATCCATATTTGTTACATTACCTTTGATCGTATATTCTTTATTTCTAAGTGGTATGCTACCATCAAGCTCAGACCTGTAATTTTTAACCCTCATCAACATTTGCAAACACCTGTATTTAGTGATGGGCAATCATTGCCCTACTAGTCGCTTAGGATAAAGACTCTGGCTTATTTTTGAAAATTTAAAAATCCTGTCCTGTCTGTAGTCTACCTATAAACAGTGTTGTGTAGTCACTCTTTATTTACCCAAGGCCTTCACACTGAGCTACATCCTCAGCACTTTTTTTTTTTTTTTTTTTTTTTTTGGTGCTGGGGATCGAACTCGGGTCCTTGTGCTTACAAGGCAAGCACTTTAACCACTGAGCTAAATCCCCAGCCCCTGAGCTAAATCCCCAGCCCCAGCACTTCCTTTTTTTAAACTTTGAGAGGGGGTCTCACTAAGTTACTAAATTGCCTAGCTGCGCTCAAACTTGTAGTCCTCTGGCCTTAGCCTCCTGGAGTGCTAGGATTTCAGGCATGTGCCATCAAGCCTGGCTGTAAATCATTCTTGTTAAAGTTAAACTTGTCCTTTCAGTTCCATTTCTGTCTGCCCTCCTTATCTCATACTTGGACTCTTAACTGCACATCGCCTCTAGACCAATCTTTCCAAAATGATTTTCATCATATTCTTCCCAGTTCACAAATATTGTATTCAGTAATGTTACTGGATGACCTTGAACAAGTTAATCACTGTGCTTTAGTTCATTTGTCTATAAAACAGGGATGACAACAGTACTCACCTCATAGTTATCAAAATTAAGGCAGTTAACATTATTATTTTCTCTCTTTGACACTGGGGCTGCCTTTGTAATCAAGGCTAGCCTTGAACTTGCTTATGTAGCCCAGGCTGGTTTCAAACCCCTAATCCCCCTGCCTCAGCCTCCCAAGTGCTGAAATTACAGGCTACCATTCCTGGAAAGCAGTTAAAATTTTAAAACATAACAGGATGTACTTTATATACATTCATTAAATAAATAATGTCCCCACTGTTTTACTGGGTGCCTAAAGTACTCTTTTCTCTGTTTTTGCCCTATACTTCCTTTGGAAATGATTAAACTCAGGGATATTTGAGGAGTTTACCAATGAATAGGAGTGTTCATTATGACAGTATTTTGAATAGTAAAAGACTGAAGATAATCCACGCTACATGTTCATCAGTAGAAAAAAATCCTTTAGGTAACATCATAGTATGAGAAACTATGGAGACAAATGTAAATTTGTAGATAAAAGAAACTATGGAGAAGAGACATCTTTAAATTTACGTTTGTCTCCATAGTTTTTCATACTGTGATGCTGTTTGAACTGCACAAGCACAATATGCTCCCATGCACATTCATTTTGGGAAGAGCTAGAGGATACAACATGAAGCTGTTAGCAAAGGCCAAAGTTCTGTTAGGAAAGGAGGCAGTGTGACCTTCCTACAATAAACATGTTACGCATCATTAAAGATAACTGAAAAGAAAGGAATAAACCAGAAGAAAAAGCAAAATGCTTAAAATCATTTTATGTCTTAGAATACTCACTTACCACAATATAACTAGTCCTTTTGCCTTTGACGTTCAGATTAGCTTTACGGGAAGTGAAAATGCTTGTGGATCAGGGTTGATGAGGAGTCAAGGGCTAGGATTTGCTGCAGAAGCTCTGTCCCATCAGGAACTTGAAAATTAGCCCCAAGTGCTAGTTTTTATTTTTCATGAGAAACAACGATCAGCGTATTTTTGTTTTCTCCTTGAAAATCAGCCAACAGAGATGTAATTGCCTGGGAAATTCGAATGGTATGGCGAACAAAACCTTCCATTTTAAGCATTGATGAGGGTTAAAGGAACAGCTACCCTTTGGACAAACAAATTTCAGACCTGTGAAGCAGAAAATCTCCATGGTAGTGGACATTGAATTTTCTCATTTTTTTTTTCCCAGTCCTGGGGTTTAGCCCCACGGCCTTTCCACTGAGCTTCATCCCTAGACATTTATTTATTTATTTTATCGCGAGACAGGGTCTCACTAAGTTACCCAGGCTGGCCTTGAACTTGCGATCTTTCTGCCTCAGTGTCCTAGACTGCTGGGATTACTGGCCTGCACCACCATGCCTGGCTCACGAATTTTCTCAGTGTGTCTGAGAATCACTTTCACTACCAAGAGAAAATGCAGAGAATTCTAAATTAAAAGTTGAGCACACCTGAAAAATCCTTTTTTCTGCAAATGTTTTTCAGGAGTTTCTATGGGCTCAGATTCAAAGGATTTGGCCTTAATGAAACAGTCCTAAGGTGTGACCAGAGGAAGTGGCCCTAAAGAAATGACACAGTATCTTTTAACCACCTAGGTACCTGGTTTGTCTAGAAAATAGCCTGTTGTTTTCATTTGTCATCACTGGGTCTCATCGGACAGCAGGAAGCTAGGCCTCAGATGCCACCTGGCGACGCTGATGACACCCTATGAGTCCCAGCTGCTACAATTAGCAAGGCTCAGTGGTCTCCTTTAAGAAGCTGACTCACGTGGACACTGTGTTGTGTGCGCTCAGCTGGGAGGGGGGTGGGTCCTCAGCCTCACCGCATTGGCCGCCTCCGGAAAGGGGCAGAATTAACCTCTTTTGACTGGCCGTAGGGGCCCGAGGCGTTGGGTCAGGGGCGGGGCAAGTTTCAGCGAGCCTGCCCCGGGTCTGCGGCTTCTGGGAGGGGTGGGCCGCCAAGCGGAGGGGAGCGGGGGTGGGGGAGGGTGAGCCCGAGGAGGGGCGGGACCCAGCGGAAGGGGCAGGGTGCCAAGGAGAGGGGCGGGGCCTGAAAGTGAAGGGAGTTCCGAGCCAACCGGGAGCGCTAACTGCAGGCGGGGCGGAGCCACGCCGGGTGATTGACGCAGAGGTCTAACTAGAGAAAGGCGGGGCCAAGGCCGGGCCTGACTAAACTGAAGAGTCTGGTGGTTTAGGGGCTTCGTCCCAGCTGAGGAGCGAAGAGCTGCTAGCAGCGGGCATCTCACCGCCGCTTAGGGTGAGTGTGGCGGTGGGGGACGAGGACAAGGCCGGTGGGGGCCGAGGAGCCCTCTGGGCCGGGCGGCCTCGAAGCCTTCGGAGAGCGGCCCAGGGCGGGGGCCCAGGCAGGAAGTGCCTCTTCCCCACAGCGAGCTTCCCCGAGTCCCAGCGCTGCAGCCCCCGACCCTCCGGGCGGTCCCCGAGCGGGGCTGTGGCGGACGGGCCGGGCCGCTCTTCTTTGTGAGGTCCTGGCGCGGCGGCCGCCCTCGGCCCGCCCCCGCCGCGACCATACAGCCACGACCCCTCAGCGCCCCCCCACCCCGAGGCCTCGGCGCCCTCCTAGACGGTTTGCCCGGCGGCCCCCTCCCCCTTCCTACCGCCCCGCCCCCCCCCGGCCGCCGCGACCGCCGCAGCGTCGGGGGCGCGCCCGGGCTCTACTCCCGGTTGGCCTGCGGGCCTGCGCCGCCGCCGCCCCCGCCCCCGCCTGGCCCGACGTGAGGTCCGGGCTCGGCGCCGAGTGGCCGGGGTGGGGTGACGCCGGGGAAGCGCCCCTCGTCCGGCCCGAGGGGCTCCGCCTGCGCCCGGAGAGGGTAGCGTCAGCCTCCAGCCCCGGGGCGAGGTCCGCCACCCCGGTTTCACTGACCCCTTGCCGTGGGGCAGCTGCCGGGTGGCCTGCGAGAGCTGCGGGCCCCGGACACTCGCGCCCGCCCAGCTGTTCTGCCCGTGTTTGTTGTGCCGGGAAGGCCCCGCCGCCGCCGCGCTCGCCGTCTCGGGCCTCCCGATTGGCCGGCGGGCATCACGTGGCCAGGATCAGCTGGGCCGGCTGCGCGGCGGGGCCTCGGGGTCCGCCTGCGGCTGCCTGAGGGGCCGGGGTCCTGCGTTGCTCCTCGAGGGTGGGAGGCTAGGCGTGCGCTTGCACAGCCCGCCCCCCCGCCGTTTATTCTGCACTCCTGTGCTGGTAGGTGGAACAAAGGAGTATTGTGACCAGAGGAAGTGGGAAAGTGAAATACTACAAAGATCTATTTAATCCAGACACCAACTAATCCCCCTTTCTAAGAGTCAACGGAAGGTGTACAGGACGTTTATTTTTAAACTTTTTCTGTTTACAGACCCTATTGGTAATCTGATGATTTTTATTCCAGGTCTCCTTGACAGATGGGAAGCATGAAGTGATCTCGGGCTAACCTTGTGTTTTTGGAAAATTAGTAGACTTACTGGAGTAAGTGGGGTAATAGGATATGTATTAGCTAACTTTGGATAGCCACATACACAGGGTTGCAGCTGCATTACAAGCACGGAGGCAAAAAGCATGCAGTGTTTCCAGGGTACATATTTGTGCCAGATGTGAGAGCCTTGGTGGATTCTTTTCTTTAAAAGTTTGTTACTGCTTGTACTGGGTCAGGTAAGGAGGAAATTAGAAAAAATTCTCTAGAAGCTTACAGTTTAGTAGAGTCCTAAGTGAAACTGAGTAGTAATACAAAATTAAATATTAGTAAATTATGAAATGAGTTTTTAAGCATTGAAAAACTGCAGTGAGAAACGAGGAAGAGGAAGTAGAACCATTCTGAAGTGGATTGGTATTGATTAGACCCAGAAAATGAAGTGGCTTTTGAGTTGCTTCTGGGCATATAGGGGCCCTGGAAAAACAGGTCTGGGGCAAGAATGTATAGCTTGTGGAATTTGGCACACACAGTATTTTCTGTATATACCCATTTTCTGGGTATGTATTGGAACATTAAGGAGAATGTACATGCTTTGGAAGGAACCATTCATTGGTTCCTAACACCTTCATTGGTCCAGTGTGTCCAATACAGACTTTTTCTTTTAACCTCTAGCAATTTTTACTCTTGGAAGAGGTTAGTCTGAGGTCACTGAAATGTGCTTAATAATTTATACTAAACTAATTGGATTTTAACAGTAATTTTCTAAATAAGGTTAGTAAAATGTATGCGGTTTTTCAAAATAATGTTATTTAGTTGAATTCTTGAGAATTGTTTTCTACTTATTTGCCTTTTTCTGTTCCCCACTAAAGTGGAAGGAGAACAGTCTGTGAAATGATTAAACTTGTTGGTAGAGCTGGAGAAGTTGCTCAGTGGTAGACTACTTGCCTAGAAGCCCTGGGTGTGATCCTTAGAACAAAGTACAAAACCAAAAAACCACTTGCTGCTCTCCTCAAAACCACTCTGAGACATGAAGCTAGTACTAAATACATTCATGAGATGTGAAGATGGTCCTGAGAATATTTGTGCCCTGAGTGCCCTTTTAGTTTTGGCAGCACTTCAGTAGCTATACAAATCATACTAGTTTTCTTTGGTAAACATGTATAGTAATGTGCTTGTAGTTTAGGAGCTAAATCTTAGCCATATGTGGATTTGCTGCTTGAGACCTGAATTGGGAAAACAGACAGTTAAATTCCACTCCAGTCCATCCAATTGAAAGCTTTTAGAATTGCATCACAACAAACAAGAGAGCATTACTTTGTCTTGCCAAGAGGTTTTGGGGGAGATTAGGAACTCTGAGTCTTCGCTGACTTATGACTTGCTGAGTCACATCACTAGTCTTGTTTTCTGATGATGATTTAACACTATAGAATATAGTAAACTTAGAAATTGTTTAACAAAACAAGCATTATTTTGAGGGGAAGAACAAAAACATAAAAATTACCGTCAAATGAAAACTTGATCTCACAAACAGAACATCATTTGATACAACAAAGTAAATGTATCTGGTAACATGGCTTTCTGGTGCCCTGAAGCCCTGGCTTGGTAAATATTTTGTACAAAAATTGGAAAATTGAAATTTACAGATTAAACTTTTATTTTCCAGTGTTAACTTTTCAGTAGAATTTAGTCACAAATCACTTTGAAAATAGTTAATGAAATTGCAGTAGCAACAGATTTTATAGTAATTAACCCAGTGCAGTTAGAAGTTTTTGGATTTTTGTTCCTTTTAGAGGAGGCAGCTGAAAACTAGATTAAATGCTTGCTTCAGCTCCTTTCAGTTTAAGCAGAATTTTCAAAACAAAACCTCTGGAAAGGGGCAGATTTCTTCAGCTCTTTGCCCTGGACTCCCTACTTATTAAGTTCCCTGTTGCAGTCTTTGTTGTTTTTGCTTATGCCCTTCTGGTACAGTGGAAAAGCCCTTCTGGTCTGTCTGTGGGGGAGTCTTTGGAGTGTGTTGGTGGTGAAAGTTCCCTGAGGGGATAATTCCTTTACTAAGGGAAAGTCTTACCAGTGAACTAGATGTTTTTCCATCAGATGATCCCATGGGATGCAAATAGGTATCTATTGTCTTTTATGATACTATTTTTAGAGCTGGGAAGTGGTGTCTTTGGCTAATTCTACTTGCCAGGGTGGAAACCAAACTGGATTATTAATTATAGAGAGGGCAAGTACCTATTTTAAGACCCAGAACTGTGACACTAAGAATCTGAGATGCTTCAAAAGGTTTCTAGCTTTCCTCCTGCTTTTAATTTCTATGACCTGGTTGCTTAACATTGCTGTAATTAACAAAAGGTGGAACCAGTTAATTGTTACTGTTTTATATCCTTTATGAATGAGCTTTGCTTTTCTCATCAGTGATGGGAGAGGTTGGGGTGGTGTATGTTGAGGAATGTACTTGGATTCGTTGTGTGTCAGGCACTCTTCTCAAGACACAGTATCTCTATTTAATTCTCTTTACTCCAAGATATACATTGCTGTCACTATTTTACAGATGAAGAGGCAGAGGATCATTTGCCCAAAGTCCATGACTAGTGAGAGGGAGAACGGAGGTTTGAACCCAGGGAGTCTGAGTTCAGAGTTCCAAGTATCTAGGCTACACTATGTCCCTGGAGATTGAGAGAAGGAGGCCCCACCCAACTTGATAACTATATATTATTTATTTGTATAATCTTTATGTGTATTTGACTTTGACATTGAGCTGATGACAGAAAGTTAAGGATTTTCAGCTAGAAAATCCACAAAAAGGGAAGTGGGATAAACCGATCTTATCAGATACTCCTATTGATTTGTTTGTAAACTTGACTGCTGAGTAGGTTTTGGTTTTCCCTGAGAAAGACTGCTTTCTAAATGGATGTTTTTAAGCAGGAAAATCTTTTTTTTTAATTTATTTTTTCTCAAATTTTAGTTTTTAATTAGTACATGTTTGCAGTCCAAAATGATTATATTATTCATGAGGATTGGTAGTACATAACACTTTTTAATTCTTTTTCTTATAGGGAGTGAGATAGTGAATATTTTGAATTTTCAAGACATAAGTTTGTTTAGCAACTATGAAAATGTAGCCATTGTAGTGAGAAAGCAATTAAGTGTAAACAAATGGTGATTGTGTTTCAAAAGAACTTTATGGCCTCTGAAGTTTAGATTTCATATAGTCTTCATGTGTTTCAAAATATTCTTTTTGATATTTATTTTTCAACCACTTGAAAATATACAATTTATTTTTAGCTTTGTGGGCAGTTAAACAGGTGGTGAGCTAGATTTGGCCCACAGGTCTTAGTTTGCTAATCCTCCCTTGTTTTTTAAGGAAAATACTTAGAAATGAGTTAGACTAAAAACAGGATACTATATTTCATGTGTTAGTGTATATATAAAAAACAATAGGCTTTTTAGAAAATTGTTTAATTGATCTGGCAGAATGTGTAATTTTTTAAATAATATATTTTAAGAAACTGTCTTCATCGATTCCTGAAAGAGAAATATTATTTTTTCATCTTAGGGATTCCTGAAAGAGAAATCCTTTTATTCTTAGACATTGTGTAAACTCTGTAAAATTTTTTAAATTCTGTAAAATAGATTAGGGATTTAGCTCGAGTGGTGGAGCACTTGTCTAAGGAGCACAAGGCCCCAAGTTTGATCTCCACCACCCCCTCCAAAAAAAAAATTTCTGTAAAACGGAGAGGTTCTAAAACGTAATTGCTTTACCATAATGTCCTGGTAAAATAGAGGTTGGAAGTTTATAGCTAAGTGTATTTGGAGGAAGAGGAAATTGACATTGCTAAATATCATCTGTGAAGTCTCCATGAATTTCACTTACATTTTCATGCTGTTTCAGGTATTTCAGATAAGTAGAATAGTTTGGCCCCCAGTTAAACAACAAAGTTGGGTACTTTTCTTTTTTGGGAGAGAGTGCAGGTTTGAACTCAAAATCCTTCAACCTCGGCCTCCTGAGGCTTGGGATTAGTTTGGTACTTTTCTAATTTCAAATTCATAATGATTGTTATAACCTGAAACTGAAAAATTAGTACCAAAGAGGCCTTATTTATAAAACATTGTGGGAAATGTTGCTTATAAAAATTAAGAATATTGGTTTTTGCATGAAATGATTTTTGGTTTTTTTTTTTTAAGACAAAGTCTCACTGTGCAGTTCAGGCTGCCCTTGAACTCACTGTGTAGCCCAGGCTGGCCTCAAACTCATGGCTGTCCTCTTGCCACAGCTTCGTGAGTGCTGGGATTACAGGTGTACACTAGCACACCTGTCTGCATGAAATGTTGACGTGGAAAGGAGCATTTTAAATAAAATTTAAAGCTGTAAACCTGAAACTTCCACACTGACAGATCCCTAAGCATGAATTTTATTACTATGGAATACAGTAAGGTACTTCAAAGATCAACAGATATTGGCTCTCTGGGAAAATGGTCACTCTTAATATGTTTCACAACTGTGTGGCTGAAGAGATTTTGCAGAGTCAAACAAAAGTGATACGTATACCTGGGAAGTCTTTTGAATGTAAAAACAATCACAGAAAGCTGGTCAGAGGTTGTGATTGGGAGAGGGAGAGGGATTTGCTGCAAAATGGCTTGTGGCAATTTTGCAGGGTACAACGAAATGTTGTAAAGTCAGTTTGTGGGGATGGTGGCATAACTTTTATACCTTACCAAAAATCTTGGAATTATACACTGACTGTGGATAGGTGTTATCATATGTAACATGTTCCTTGATACAGCTGTACTGGGGTTTTGGTTTTGTTTTTTGTAGTGCTGGGGATCAAACCCAGGGAATCTCAATGCCACGCAGATAATCTACCATTGAGCTATGCCCCACCCAAGAGAGTTGTTTTTAGCTGTTTTTTATCTTATCAGAAAAAAACTTTTCAAAGTTCAGAGAGGAGCAGTATCTGAACTAGAAGAGGGTGGCTGAAGTACATGCCTTTGACTGTATTTTGTAGTGCTGCTTCAGCACAAATACAGTGCACTTGTGAATCTATTTTGCATTTAATAAAACACTCTTCAACTGTGAAAGGCTTATCTAGACAGGATGGAAGTTCAAATTAAGATAATGATGAGGGGGAGGGAGGAAAGACTTCCAAAAGTAATTTCAAAAGTACTGTCATTTTCCTTAGTTTAGGAGTGTGTGTGATTGGCTTGCCATCAGCTGAGATGGGGAATATAGGCTGAACGGCGTGGAGGCACTAATTATTAGGTCTAAGGCAGAGTTTAGTATATCGACCAAGTCCAAAAAAGTCCTCTGTAAATGTTGAGTCCTAACTTTTTAATGACCTTCCTCTTTAGACAATAAATTGACCGTCTTAGTCTGCTCAGATAGTCTGCTCAGACTGGGAGGCATTTAAACAACAGAAATTGATTTCTCAGCACTGGAGGCTGGGAAGTATGATATCAGGCATCTTTAGACTTGGTGTATGGTGAGGGCCACTTCCTGGTTCATTGATGGCACCTTCTCACTATGTTCTCACATGGTGCAAAGGGGCAAGGTAGCTCTCTGAAGCCTCTTGTAAGGCCATTAATGCCATTAATGAAGGTTCTGTCCTCATGACCTGATAACCCCTGAACTCCATCACATTGGTGATTTGGTTTCAACCTACACATTTTTCTGGGACACAAACATTAAAGACATAGCAGTGGGATCTAACTGACACCAGCTTCTTAGAGAGTTTGATTTGTGGTACTGAGTACTAGGTTTAGTTTCTGACCCTGCCCAGCTAGCTGGGGCTTGCGTCCTGGAGCTCAGTGACCACACAGAGGTTTTTCTATTTCCTAAATACTCTGACAGCAAGTGATATTTACTTGCTTCAGCTGGATTCCGTGACATTTTAGCTTATCTTTTTTGGCAAAGGAAAACTGCATTTCACTGTTTTAAATACATGTATAGTACCTTATAAATGGCAACCACAACTAGAAATAATGTAGCAAAGTTATGCCCAGATATTTTTGGCCTGGGTAATGAATCATATAATTGAATCCTGTAAAAATTACTGTGGTAAAGAGTAAAAAATAGAATCTGAAGCAGGGAAAAGAATGCATATTAAATCTGTTTACCCCAGTACCTACCACATAGTCACAGCTATAATGTGATTTTGAGCCAGAGATAGAATGGTGTAGGTAGAAGGTACAGAGTTCATTTTGAAGTCCAGGATATTTTCCACGATTGCATTCCAGAGATGATTGCATTGTCTGTGCCACAGTCCAGAAGCTGCTGGTTGCTACTGTGTTATGGTATGGTTGAAATAAGTTACAGTATGATACCTTAACAGTTGAGATTACAACCTTGCTGTTGATTTCTTTCTGTTAATGATAGGTATTAAGAAACATGGCCATATCAACTGCTTATAGGTTTTTTAAATGATTTATTTATATCGAGTCATAAATTCAAATATTGGTACAAGTATTGTTGGATAGTTTCTTTAAAACTGGCTTGCCAAACAAAAGTATTCCAGGTCCTTGTCTTGAACAAAGAATTGGATGAGACAAGCAAAAAACAGTGCCAAAATTGTATTTTACAGGTGAGGGGTGAAGGGGTAAGGGAAGAACAAAAGAAAAGGTAAAAGAAAAATAAAAGTACATCTGCATCTGGCAGAGCAAGCTACCATGAGGAGTCATGATGGCAGACTCCCCGGCGTCTGGTCTCCTTTATGCCATCTGTATCTTGTGGGAGCCAATGAGAAGTTCTGCGTATGGGGTCCTGGCCACCGTCCTGGGATCTTGTCCTTGACAGATCCCTCTCACTTCTCGGGCTGGTTCTGCCACGCCCTACCTCCTATAACACAAGAACCAAACAGGTGAAGTAATTGTGTAAGGTAGAATGGAGAATGAGCAGATGCAGTCATCTGGAAGGTAGGAGAGGGGTCAATGTTGCTCAGCTGTAGACTATTGTTGCCTTAGGCGACTACTGTGTACATGCCCCACGTTGCTAGATCGCCCTATTGCTAAAGAGAAGCTCCAAGATCTGGCTCTTTACCCAGATTTTATCAGCTTAATTTTTTAAGCTGATAAAAAAGCTTAATTCTTAATTTTTTAAGAATTAAGAATAAAAACTTGTGTGGCTTGAACAAGATGTGTCTGTTTTGTTCACTTCTGTATCCCTAGCCTACCAAATGAATTCAACCTATAGGCTTCTAATTTGCAACCCCCTTCTTATATGTAACAAATACGTTCTTGAGCACCTGGAAAAAGTAATGCTAGAATCTTAAAGGCTCTAAAGATACACAATAAGTATTATCTTTTGTTGTCATTTTGCAGAAATATAATCAGAGAGTTAAATAGCATACCTTAAGCCTGTTTAGATCAGGCGCTACTCATTGCGGCTGTTAATGTACTGGTTTTCTTTTGCTAGCTTCGAGTTGTTAATTGTATTTGCCATCTGTTCTTTGTTCCTTCTTGAACTTCCCCATCATAATGTTTAAGGGAGTCACAATGATGTTTATGATAATGACACGTCTGATGTCAAGGGACTGCCTCATAGCTGGGGAAGTTCATAGCTTTAAAGATGAGTGGCATTTTAAATTTGTAATGCTGGTCCCCCAAGCTTAAGATAATAGTGGATTCTTACTACAAATACGCATTCTAGAATTTTTTTCCTACGTCAGTTGTGAGTGCCCTTTTAAAGATGTATAATACTAAACACAAGAGCTGGTAACTATATCCAGGAATGTGTTTTAAAAAATAAAGGTTGTGTTATTGAATATATCTAGATCCTTAAAAATAGTGTTTAGGATTAATTGTTGTTGTTTTAAGGAGTTGCATCTGTTAATGCTCCTAACTTTTGAAATACCAAGGTGTAATTACCCTAGTTTCAAAAGTTTGTTTCAATACTATTTGTTGAGTGTTTGGGCACTTCCCCCCTCTCTTTGGTACTGGAGATTGAACCCAAGGTCTTTACCCTGAGCCATGTCTTCAGCCCACTCCTTCCCCTCCCCATTTTAAAAAAAAAGATTTGAGACAGGGTCTTGCTAAATGGTTAAATTGCCCAGACTGGGCTGGAATTTTATCTTCCTGCCTTAGTCTTCCAGAATGCTAGAATTACAGGCCTGAGCCACCATGCCTAGCTTCTGTGATTTATTGAACCATTCAAATTTCTTAAAGAAGGGGTAGCTCCAGACCATCTTGAGTGTCCTTTTCATGGCAGAGGAGGTGGAGGGGAGTGGAAGAACTTGGCGTTGTGAAGAATTACATTCCAGCTAATTTTCTGTACTTAACAGTTGTGTAACTTTTGACCATTAACCTTTTTAGACTTGCTTTGGGTAGTCTGATTGTGGGTGCTAACAACCTTCCACAAGTGTGATAATTTTGAAATAAGTATCTCATATAACACTCCTTAGATTTTAGACTCAGTAAAATTAGTGTGATTACCCCCTATACATGTACCCAGTGAACATAGACCTACTTACCTTATGCTCTCAAACCTGACTCCCCTCATGTTGGTTTTAAATTGCCTGTTTCTGCTCTTATCTGATCGTCCCACTCACACCTAACAAGTCTCTTCTCAAATTACATACGCTTAGAATGTATACTTAACAGCTATTCTGAACTTTTTCTCTCACCTCTCTGCCAGTGCTTTACAGGCATTCTTTCTCCGAAATTCTACTTTCCATTTTTTTCCCCCAACACCAACCAAAAGAGAAGTGATAGCATTTCTTGTTTACTTCCTTGGCTCACTGCTTCTAAAATGTTCTGTGCTTGCCATTTGCCTGTTTATTTGTTTGGTGCATGAACTTTGGATCCTTTTGTTCAGGGTCAGCTACTTTGCATAGTAAGTACTACAAAACATAGAATGGTTCTCTGACACCCCCCAAATAGGTGCTAACAAATGTTTCATTGTAATGTATTTCTTGTCCTTTTCCATTTGCTCCCAGGGTTTTAGAACTTCAGCTATCAAAATGGGCAGAATTTTCCTTGATCACATTGGTGGTACTCGGCTGTTTTCTTGTGCAAACTGTGATACAATCCTGACCAACCGCTCAGAACTCATCTCTACTCGATTCACAGGCGCCACTGGCAGAGCATTTCTCTTTAACAAGGTTAGTGAGAAAAAGTTTTATTGCTAAATGGGTTAGTGGATATATTTCACAACACGAGAATAGCTCCTCAGAGCTTGAAGATACCAGGAAGATTCAGAATGATGGTTGAAGTGTACCTGAATTGTTATTGGCTTGTTTCTGATGGGGCCTTGGGAGGCATTACTAGAATTTGATTTTTCGTTTGTGTTGGGGGGTGGTGGTGCTGGGGATTGAACTCAGGGTTTTGCGCTTGCTAGGCAAGCACTCTACCACTTGCGCTAAATCCCCAACCCCTAGAATGTGATTTTTAAGAACTCAAAAAAAAAAAAAAAGGACCTCAGAAAACAAAAGACCCATTCAAAAAATGGGCAACTGAAATGAATAGACCCTTCTCAAATGAAGAAGTGCAAATGTCCAAATAAGTACATGAAGAAATGTTCCCCAGTAAATGCTGATAAGGATGTGGGGGAAGAGGAACCTTTCTGCATTGTTGGTTAGGATGCAGAGTAGTACAACCACTATGGAAATAAGTATGGAGAGTCCTCAAAATACTAAAAAGAGAAATTCCATTTGACCCAGGTGTACCTCTTTTGAGTATCATCCCAAAAGATTTAAGGTCATTACATTACAGTGATTATAGGCATACTCATGATTATAGCAGGACACTTCAAAACAGCCAAATCTAGGACACAGCCTCGATGCCCATCAACAGATGAATGGTATATATACACAATGGAGCGTTACTGAGCCATAAAGAAGGATAAAGTTGGGTCATTTAGAGAAAAACAGATGAATCTTGAGAGCATAGTGTTAAGTACACAGACACAAAAGGTTAAAATTTCACATGGTTTCTCTTATATGAGAAACTCAAAATAGAATTTTAAGAACAAAATAAAGAAGAGATGGTTAAGAGACTGGGAGGTAGACTTTTTGGAGATGGGAAAGAGAAAGGGCTCTGAGTGGGGAAGTGGGGAGAGGGAAAGGTGGGTGAGAAATAAAAATCATCAAGAATACATATACATATAAAATTAGTTTCCAAAAATGAATGTCATTATTGTGTATCGTAAATGTATACTAAAAAAATAAAGGAATGTTGGTCACAAAAAAGAAATGTTTTGTAAAAAGAAAAAGTAGGCTGGGATATGGCTCAGTGGTGGAGCACTAGCCTACCATGAGCAAAGCCCAGTTTCATTCCTGGCACTGCGAGAGCGAGGCAAGGAGAGAGGGAGGGTGTTTTCTATATCTGCAGGAAATATGCAGTGTGTGAATTTGGTGTTGACTTCAGCACAGGCTGTGGAAGAAGGTGGCAAGACCTCCACTTCTCTTCCCCTCATGTCTCTGATTTGTCCGTGAAGGGAGATAGCTGTGTAAAGCTGTTGTAGCTTGGCAGAGAAGAGTGAGTAAGGATCATCTAACCACTTCTCTTATTCCCATTCTTGCTCACCAGCCATCTTTTTGATTGTGAATTGTCTTATTACATAGGTCTGCCAACAGGAAAACAATTTCCTGATTTGCAAATTTGTGTCCAGTCTGCCTGCCTCTGAAATTTCTGATTTGAGATTGGTTGATGTGATTCTGCCTCCTAGAGTCCAGTGTACTAGCAAACTTCTTAGGCTGAGAGACAGAGTTAGTCTAGGTATTGTTCTTAGAAGGTCAGATAAACTTTCTCAAGTGGACACTGTGTTCCATGTAGAAGAAACTTGTCTGTCAGAATTGATAGTGTGCTGCCCTTCACCTCCGTTTAGGTTGAGAGCAGGAGTTGACATGCCATGACAGGCTGGCGCCTGTTTTTTGTTTTAATTGCAGTACTAGGAATGGCACCCAAGGGCATTCTACTACTGAGCCACTCACCAGTTCTTTTTATTTTTTATTTTGAGACAAGCGTTCACTAAGTTACTCAAGCTGACCTGGAAGTTGTGGTCTTCCTGCTCAGTCTTCGGAGTAGCTGGGATTACAGTACTGGCATGCGTGTGCTGCTGTGCCAGGCCTGCTGCCTGCTTTTGGAAATTTACTGAAATACAACCATACTTACTGATTTATGTATCGTCTGTTACTCTTTTCCCACTGTAGTGCCAGAGTTAAACAGTTGCTACAAAGACCCGTAGAGCCCTCAAAGCCAAAAATGTTTACTGCGTAGTCCTTTACAGAAAAGTGAAAATACAGAGGATGTTGGATATTCAGAATCATTAAAAATTCTTTATAGATTGTTTCAGAATACACTTTCATGCATTCATTGTCTTTGAACTCACTTGAAAACTTTGTATTGCTGTGTGTGATTTTGTAGTAGGCTTAGTCCATCTTAGCCTGTTTGTATATAAAATGCATTTCCAGAAGCAAACTTGACAAATTCTTATGGAATAGTCATGGTGTAAAAGATTCTTTCACATTGAAAGTCGTACTTGGGCTCATCATTGAATAGTGAATGGTAACAGTGAGACCCAGACCTACATTTTATGACTCCAGTTCCAAGTCTCTTGTTTCACTATGACACAGAAATGTAACTAGCATTTATAAATGTTTGACTTGGGCTGGTACAGTATGCGTGATGACTTTAGATGCCCTGTATCCTGCAATTTCCATGTTTACTTATTCTAGCAATTTACCACGCTACCTCTTGGAGTGACGTATAATCCTGGTAATCCTGCCTGTGCTTATGCCTGTAGTTTCAGCCCTCTGGGAGGCTGAGGCAGGAAGGTAAGTTTAAGCCAACCCTGAGCAATTGAGTAATTTAGCAAGACCTTGTCTCAAAGTAAGAAAATAAAGGGCTGGGGATGTAGGTCAGTTTGAAGGCTCTGGGCTCAATCCCCAATATTGTGCACCCCTCCCCCCCAAAAAAGAAAAGAAAAAGTAGCTCTAGAGAAGGGTATTTGATTAAGGTAACAACTTCTGTTTTCTGAAGTTGCTGTTATTAACCATAATAGGATGTACTTTTTTGGCAAATAACTTGCATGTCTTTGCGAATTTGTTTTTACACATTTTTTAGGTAGTTAACCTGCAGTACAGTGAAGTTCAGGATCGGGTCATGCTCACTGGCCGCCACATGGTTCGAGATGTGAGCTGCAAAAACTGCAACAGCAAACTGGGCTGGATCTATGAGTTTGCCACCGAAGACAGCCAGCGCTACAAGGAAGGCCGTGTGATCCTGGAGCGTGCGCTAGTTCGAGAGAGTGAGGGCTTCGAGGAGCATGTACCATCTGATAACTCTTGAAGAAAAAGAGATAAATCCATCTTTTCCCAGGTCTCCTTCACTGAAAACAAAAATCTACTTACATACACTGTCACCTTAGCATCAGAGTCGGATTCATGAACTGCGGAACAAGAGGTTGTGAGAATCTAAGATGAAACCTTTTCTTTCTTTCTTTTTTTCTAAATTTTGTATTTTCCATCCAACAGCAGTGTGTAGAGAGAATATTATGCAGATGCTGTTAACTTTTTTCCCTATGTTTACATTGTGAGGCAGAAGAGTCTACCTGCAGCTACATGGTGGGCTATGTGAGGAAAAAATCTGGGCTATTAGAGTAAAAAAAAAGTGTGTTTTATGTAAATTTTGAATGGAGAACATGTCAAGAGCATGATTTTTAAACTTATTTGGGCTTCATTTTAAAACTTTTTTTTTTTTAAACCCAGTTATTTCACTTGATTTGCTAGCTTCAGAGAAGAGATCCGAATCTGTGCCCAGCGCTAAAGGCTCAGTGTTAGCATGGCTTGTGCTGGCCAGTGCGCCATATTCTTGTTGGAGATGAACCACAGCACCAGAGCCCATCTTCCTTGTCAGTCTAGACCTAAAGGTGTCACCATTCCTAGTTACTTGTCACCACATAATTGGTGTTGATTGGAAAGTTTTTCTGAAATGGGGCAGAACTGTTTGGTTGTCTTTTTCCATGTAACTTAAGCATAGTAATATAAATAAAGTAATAGTTGGATGTTTTTGGTCCTGTGTTGCTTTTTAAAACACCTTATAAAAGAACAGTATTTGATAAGTAATATTCATAGTAATTGTTTCTTTTCACCTCTTAAACTAAATTGACTATAAGATGTTCTTTGTATAAATGAAGGCATACAGTTTAAACCACAGTCTTGTATTTAGAAAACAGTTGAACAAAATGTCAGTGTGCATCCATGCAGAAAGCATTTATTCTGCGTCTGCTTTAAAAGGAGGGGGAAATGAAGCAGCTCATCTAAAAATACTTCATTATAGAGCCTTTCAGCCTTGCCTCCTCAGTTTTGCATTGATTTTGACAAGTCTGGAGAGCCTGATAGTTCCATCAAAGGACTAGATCTCTCATTAGCATTATTTTTCTAGACCTTCCCTTAGAAGTTCAGCTGTTGAAATCAAAACTGTACTTGGTACCTCTAGTGGAAAGAGATCAAATTAGACTCAGGGTGTTACTTTAGCCCCAAATGTATAACATTGCAAAGTGTTAAAATGTAAATGTTTCTTTATCCAAACTACTTCTACATATTCTAATATTTACTTTTGGTGGAATAAATGACATAAAAATTGGCTCATTATTCAGATGTATGAACAGATGTTTGCATGCTCAATTTCTAGGTCTGTGTCTAAAAAGGAAATTTGCCTCAGTTGAATTAGTGAAATCTTTGTTGTTGATATTAGAAGTGACTCTTGCCGTTGGGTACTTGGTTAAGAGGCATAGGTATCTGACAAAGTACATATAGTATAATATTGCATTTGAAGTAAATGGACGCAAGTTCTGTCTTCAACATGAAGTGAATCTTCAAGCATTAAGAAACAGCATTCATTCCTGTTGATTTTCATACTGACCTTTGATATGCAGATTCCTAGTAGCATGCCTTACCTACAGCACTATGTGCATTTGCTGTTAAAATAAAGTATATTTTGTCTTGCATTGGTGCAATACTGCTACTTATTTTCCACTGATCTTGTCTAGTGATCGTTTTGATTTTTATCTCTGAACACAAAGAGTACTTCATGCCTTTTAGTGGAGATAGCTTTCCCTGCTTTGAGGAAGTGACATTCTTAGTTAACTCAGCTTAATTTATACCTGAAGACTTCGAATCTACCAGTAGTAAGTTCCATGAGATAATTATGTGTTAGACACTGAGTGCTATGGTTTAACATATAGTATATGAAAAATAAATTTGTATATATTATAAATGGTATGTTGCTAGGTTAACTAGAAGGTACAGCAGTGCACTCCTCAATGTCTTCCTTTAAAAATGTCCATTTGAAAAGAATTTAAAAATTGAAAGATCCAATCAGATTGGATTGTTTACAGAAAAGCAAATATACTTCACGTGGCTACATTAATTAACAAGGATGATTTTGCTTTGGGTTGGAAAAGTTCCCTATAAAGACTTTATGATACATCTTAGTTTTAAAAAGTGATGGTGACCATAATTTGTTTTTGAGACTTGCACTGTGTCGTTCAGGCTGGCCTTGAACTATGTAGCCAGGTTGGCCTCAAACTCACAGAGATCCTTCTGCCTCAGGCTCCTGAATGCTGGGATTACAGGTCTGTCATCACATCCAGCTCATTATTTTGATCTTAATTACGCTTTTATTTAAAGAGATCCTAAAGTAAATATTCTGGGTTAAAAATCTTAGTAGCTGGGCATGGTGATCTGGGCCTATAATCTTAGCACTCTGGGAAGCTGAGGCAGAGGGATCACAAGTTCAAGCCCACCCTGTACAATTTACCAACTTGATGAAACCCTGTCTCAAAATTAAAAATAAAGGGCTGGGGATATTGCTCAGTGTGAAGACCCTGAGTTCGATTTCCAGTGCTGAAAAAAATTACAGTTGTGAGTGGCTACTTTGGGATTGGAAGTAAAAAAGGTCAGTACTGTTTCCTAAATTTACCTATTTATAAAAGTTGTATGAGATGTTTTAAATTGCAGAGGCCAGGTCTCAATCTAGGTCTAATGCATTAGTCAACAGGTAATTTTTGATGAAGTTGAATTGAAAAACTAATGTGTTTATGATAGTTCAATTCCACAACATAAAAACTTATAATTTAGACAGATATTTACTAATTGCTTGTCTTTTTAATTCCTGCTTCCCACCAGGACCGCACACAACTTCAGGGGAAGGTGTGAATCAAGAATAGAGCAAAATTTAAACTGAAAAGTTCGTTGTTAGGATAGCACTTTGCGCCGATAGGAAGATTTCCATTATAGGAATAGGTAGAGCTAAGAATAGAAATGGGGGTGGATATTCATCCCCAAATTGGATGTTAATTGTATGGCTTCTTTATTTTAAAATACTGAACTGCCCTAATTGGAATTTGTGTGGTGAAGCATAAAAATGTATGCTCAAAGCACTGTTAAGGGTCATGATCCTGGTCATGACTACATACTTAGGTTTTTAAAAATCATCTGGAACTTAACCTTCTGGGAAGTTCATTTAAATACATGGAATTATTTATCCCTTCCCCCAATATTGAGGTAGAACCACAAAAATCCAGATTTTTATTTTGTATTTTTGGTAGTAGAGATTGAACCTGGCACCTTTGCGGTGAGGTAAATCTCCAACTCTTTTATATTTATTTTGAGACAGGTTCGTGATAAATTACCTAGGATGGTCTGGAACCTGTGATCCCCTTCCTCAGCTCCCAGAGCGCTGGGATTACAGGTTTGCCCCTTTATGCCCAACTCAGACCTTTTTCTAACCTAATTCCAAAAGTAACATGTCTGCTAATACTTGAGAATCACTATTCAAAAGGTTATTCAAAAAAGTGCCAGGGGGCTGGGCATGGTGGTGGATGCCTATGATCCCAGCACTTGAGAGGATGAGGCAGGAGGATTGCTGTGCATTTGAGGGCACCCTGGGCTACACAGTGAGTTCAAGGCCAGCCCAAACTACATAGTGAGACCCTGTCTCAAAACACAAAAAAGAGTGCTGGGAGTGTAGTTCAGTGTGAAGGCCCTGGATTCAATCCTCAGTACCACAAGCACACAAAAGTTTATTCAAAATCAAAAGAAGTATAATTATGGTATGTTGCCGTGGGAAAAACATGTTTATCAGAAGAGGCTTAGAGGTTGAGAGATGTGGTGGGTAAGAAAGGTTACTATGTTTTTCCACCTGCTTAAAAATACTCATTTAAGATGGATAAATACAATAATTAGACAAATTGGTCTAAGGAATAGAAGGATCTGGAGAAGACATCTGGTTTCTGAAAAGATCAGAAGATGTAAAATCTGAAGAGCTATGTTTAGTGTTGACTCTTAACATACTGGGTTTTTTTGAGAAGTCAGCTTTTTTTAAAGACAGGGTCCCCAGGTTGCTACGTTATTCAGCTTGGGCTTGAATTTGCAGGCCTGCCTCAGCCTCCCAGAGTGCTAGGATGACAGGTGTGTATTATCACCACGCCTGGCAGGGAGTGAGCTTCTGAATCTTGGTTCTCTCATGTGTGAATGTGTGAACAACCCATGTCTTAAGTGATTCTTACTAGAATAAAGTGAAATTTAGGCCACAAAAACCTGTTAAGTACTAGGCAAATATATGAAATAAGTACTCTCTTTAATATTACTGAACAACTCTGAACAACTGTTTTGTTCTGAGTTACAAGAGTGACCAAAATGCTTTTAAAGTTCTTGAAATACTCCTGAATTTGACATGTACTGCTAAACCTTTCAGTAAATTAAGACACGAAGTCTGCAGTTTCATCACGTGTTGCCATTTTTTTTTTTTTTGGTGTGGGATTTTGAGAGAGGGTCTCTATATAGTTCATGCTGGCCTCAAACTCACAGTAATCCTCCTGCCTCAACCTCTGAGTGCTGAGATTACAGGCGTGTGCTACCATGCCCAGGTTACATGTTGCCAGTTTGACTTTGGCCATGAAGATGTCATACTGCAACACACACTTTACAGTGCTTTCAAAAATCTTCGAAGCTCCTGTATTTCCCCTGACGTGGAGCAGAAGGAAGAAAAGGTGAAAAGTTCTTTGAAAATAAGCTCAACGGTGAAGTGAATAAAAAGCCACATTTTTTTTTCCCCTGACAAGGTAATTTTGAGAAGAATCTTATAAAAATTTCCACCAATGGCTATAGACTTGTTACTTTTCAAACCCAGTTCTCTTCTTCCTGTGTTCGTCTCTGCTATTTCACAGTACTGCCATAATGATACTATTTAGAGTCTTCTGGTTATAAGGGGTGATTTATAGCCAGATCATCTTAGTCCTCTTATTTGCTCTAAAGATGGACAAGTCATTTCCTGTCTCTTGAGTTTAAAGCAAAGTGTAGATTCTGTGTAGTAACAACAAAGCAAATTTGAACGCCCAGCTTTAAAAAGTTACCGTGTCACGGAGAACTGATGAGAGGTTTCCAGGGACTGGTGCAGTTGGAGAAAGCCCACCGCTGTGCCTTGAAGCAGGAGGCTGGCCTCAGCCATTACCTGGAATTTCCTCTGCTGCCAGCTGTTGAACCACCTTTGAGTGAGCTGTGGGTGTCTGGCCACCCCCTTAGCTAACTCACCCTTCGCGTTCCCATTACTGTGAACCTATGAAAATTTCAGGGGTTTTTCTCTGTCTCTAGCTGTCATTTCCCTTTCCCCAGGTTCCTAGCCAGTTGGAAGGCACCCAGAGGCATTTTTGAAACCTGTCTCCATACCAAAAGGCGTGAAAAGTATTCTCAATTCCTACTGAGTCTTATTAGGTCCAATGTTTGAGTAGGCGCCTTAGGACAATACCAACAGAAAGCCAGTTTCAAAGATTGAGAGGTGGGTATTACTGACTTGAATAGCGAGAAGTAAATGTTCCAAAAAAAAGTTCAAGGGTTCTTAGAGAAGTTTACACTGAAGGAAAACTGGTTTTTAATTTAAAATCAGTTGAAACCCGCACTACCTCAGAATCACCAGTAGATGGCATATCTGTGCAAGATGTTCCATTCTTAAGTACTAGACTGACCTGTAGCTAGAAAAGGGATAACATTGGAGTAGTCTGTTCTTGTTGCTGTTAGTCCCCTAACCAGGGGGTACCAGGTGGTAAAGTGACTGTTTTACCCCAATGGTGTATCATCGGAATCAATTATGTAAGAGAAAATGCTTTCCAAACTAGCAAGTATTGCAATAGTACTGTTTCCACTTTTAGTAGCTAATAGTACTGTTAAAATGATTTTCTTCTGCTAATACACCCTCTCCTCTTCTTTTACTATGGATCAAACCCAGGATCTTCACATGCTAAGCAGGTGCTGCACCGCCAACCCTTTTATGTTTGAGACAGCCTCTTGCGAAGTTGCCCCAGGCTGGCCTAGAGCGTGTGATCCTCCTGCCTCAAGCCTCCTGAGTAGCTGGGATTACAGGTATGTGCTACCTGTCCAGCTGACATGTTTGTTTTAGTATTGATTAAAAAGCTTCATATATATATATATATATATATATATATATATATATATATATATATATATATATATAAAAATATATATATGTGACTCCAAAATTTGTCAAAGAAAATTTTAATACTGGATTTCATCTTGATAATGAAAACCCAAAGTCACAGAAAATCAAATACCACAGTGTTCATCACAGGTGAAGTTCACAGGTTTGAAATTAATCTCTCAAAGCCTCATTTCCTCAACTTTAAAAGAGGGAGGATAATTCCTGAAGAACATGAGTGAAGACTTTTAAAATATATTCCTGAATGAGAACTACACCTATAACCTGAACAAGTTTCCTTGAGTTACTTAGCCGTTAATCTAAGCTCTGGTAGTTAAGAAGTGCTTGTGTGATCGTTTTTCCGCCCGGCACTACTTGAGTGCCTACTTGGTGTCGGGCTGTCTGCTGGTAGCACACCTGGTACCCACTTCCCAGCAGCCAGATTGAGGGACGGCAAGACCCAGGAAGCGCAGCTATGGTGGCACACCTGGTATCCACTTCCCAGCAGTCAGGTAGAGGAATGGCAAGGCCCGGGAAGCGCAGCTACACCACTGCTGCAGGAAATGAAAAGCTTTTGGAGTAGAGGCCATATAAGGTCATGAAGCCAAACAAAAGGTCTTCATTCTTCAGCAATTGATTAATTTCTGAGTTAGAAAAAAGGAAACCTTCCAAATGAAAATAAATCATCTTCCGTGTGCAGTGGATTCTGAAATTAGATTAACCATACATTCTGAAACAGGTTTCACCTCTCTGCCTTCCAGGGGCAACTATAAATCAGCGTTGTCAGGGCCTATGGCAGGAATGCTGACTGATCTCTGACAGCCAGGCCAGAGCAGTGGCCTCCACGACAGGGAAAGGCAAGGGCCAGGCCTGGCTCTGCGTCTGCCCAGGAAACACCCCAGGCGAAGGGCTCTTTAAATTAAATTGCTGGGAAGGAGACAGGTGAAGGTGAGAGAACAGCAAGTTTAGATTTACACACTGATCAGCCATCTCAGACTCCAGGTGCCAGACAGTGAAGCACATGGGGCTGGGGTGAGACAAGGCTGGATCTGGAGCGAGCGGGGGAAGGCAGGTGCCACTTAGTGACTTCCGATTTAAAAGAAAAACCAAACATCTGCCCAAACACAGTTTATTCTTTGCGCCTGAAGGGTCCAGTTTACACCCCTCTGGTCTAACCTCTCATTTTAAATATTTGAAAATGAAGGCCAGGAGAGGTGAAGTGACTAAATCAGGTTCTTAAGTAGCAGAGAGACTATTTCGGATAAGGTGGTTCGGCACAATATGAGCAATAAGGATGGTAAATGGCTTACAAACTTATTTTAAAAAGTTTAATCAGTAGACAAACAGACTGAGAGCACAGGATAAAATGAGTAAATAGGCATAAAATGCACAGACTAGTGATTGGCCCATATGTGTTTATTGCTCTCATTCACCCTCTTAGAAATCAAGGTCACACAACTTTATCAGTCAAGTGCACACCCAGCTGGTGTGCTGATTTCATAGCCTGACCACCAAAACTCTAGAACTACAATGACCAGACTTGGGAAGACAAACAAGGTGCTAGGGCAGAGGCCAGAGCTGGGTGCCTGTTGGTTTTCTCCACTTTTCTGGAGTAGTGCAAGTTTCTCAAAAAGCAAGCCTGAGGTCGAAGTAGTTCACATACCTCAGTGTTGCTCAAGCTCTGGCATGTGTAGAAACACCAGGAAGCTTATAGAAACACAATGACCAGACTTGGAGAACCACTGACATCCTTTGTCCTAATTCTCAAAACATCCCGTGGGCAGGGCATTATCTCTATTTTATTGTGGAGGAAACCAAGATCAGAAGTTGTGGCTGGCTTGTCTAATGTCACACCACTGTAAGGAATGGAATTTGTTTTAAATCGAGTCTGACTCTGAAGCCTGTGGGTTTTCTACTTCACCATGTGGAATAAAGCAGGAGCATTTTATTCTCTGTGGAGGAACAAAGATGGTTAATGTATTAGTAGGCTTTCCATCCCTGTGAAAAATACTTGAGGTAAGCAACTGAAATGGAAGGAAAGGTTTCTTTTGACTCCTTGTTTCAGAGGTTTCAGTTCATGATCACTCGGCCCCTTCTCTACGGGCCTGTGATGAGACAGAAAATCATGGTGGGGAGCACACATGGCAGAGGAGGCTGCTCACCTCATGGTGTCCAGGAAGCACAGAAAGGGAGAGGGGCCAGGGTCCCAATATTCCCTTCCAGGATGCACCTCCCAGTGACCTAATTCAACACAACTTCCTTCCAACAGCCTTACTGACCGAAGGTTCCACTACCCAGTAATGTTACAGGACAGTGACCAAGCTTCAGTACACAGCCTTTGGGAGACATTTAAGGTCCAAACCATAACATTTTGGGTCTTTGTTGAGGGCAGGAGTGTACAGGTGGAGCGTGTGCAGGGTGAGAGGGAAGACTTCCTTGGAGAAGGGGAAGCCTTCATGGTAATGGGTACCATGTCTCCTCCCAGGTCACTAGCTGCCCGGCCTCTGCACACACAGCTGCTGAGTTGAACCCATCACATCCGTGACACCCGTATTTATCCATCAGCCTCTGTAGGCTCATTCCCTGAAAGTGTCCTTGCCCCTTTCAGTAAGGGACATGCTGTCCCCAGCTTGCTCTGTGGCACTATCGTCCTCTGTAGGATGCCCACCCTCTTCTTTGGACGATTCCTTGTTCTCAGCACCTCAGCTCCTCTGACCACCCATCCTTTCTGTCCCCCAGTACAGGCACTGTGCCCCTCCTGTTTCTTCTCAAGATTACCCTGGCCTCCCTACCTCTTTCATCATTCTTGTGTGCATTGCTGTACAATTCCATTTACTGATCTAGTCTCAGTTTTTGGTCTTGATGAACTTTTATCTTTAAGTTCTCAAGATCAATTACAATATCTGTTACAAAGGCGGAGGTTGGTGTTCCAAGACTTATCTGCATGGTAGAATCACCTGCCAAGCTTTTAAATTCATGCCCACTCCAGACTAAACAGTTTTGGATTTTGGAACATTTCAAACTTTCAGGTTAAGAATGCTCAACTGGTGCCGGAAACGGTGGCGCATGCCTGTAATACTAGCACTCAGGAGGCTGAGGCAGGCAGATTGCCACAAGCTCGAGGCCAGCCTGGGCTACATAGTGAGTTCAAGGCCAGCCTGAACCACATAGTGGAATCCTGTCTCAAAAAATCAAAAGTAAATCAAATAATGCTTAACTGCTTGGTAGTCTATGTAAATACTCTAAAATTCAAAAATACCTGAAATCTGATGCATTTGTTTCAACCATTTCCGATAAGGGAGACTCATCCTGTACCACAGACTGGGTAGCTTATAAATAATAAATATTTATTTCTTACAGTTCTGGAGACTGGGAAGTCCAAGGTCAGTGTAAATGCATTTTGATGTCTGGAGCAAGGAGCTATTTTATTGTTGATGGCACCTTATTGTGTCCTCACACGGTAGAAGAGAACTCTGGTCTCTCATCCCCTTATTAGGCGCTAATTCTATTCCTGCAAGCTCTACCTTTATGATCTCAGTGCCTCGCAGGGACCTCAGACACAAACATTCAGATCATAGCGCAGACACAATTTCTAACTCCTGGAAACTCTGCAAGGTAAAAACTTTTTCTTATTTTAGGCTATTCATGTGTTACACATCCCTAATTAACCAATACAGAGCTTTAAAAAGGTTGGTTCCCTCTTCCCTTCAAGGGAGAGAAATCGCTGGTGTTTCCTTCTGCAGATCCATGCAGTATAGTATGTGGACAGCAGAGGGGGCAATTGGACCATTTTCTGGTCTGGCTGTGCAGGCATCTTGCTCACTAAAGCAGTGCGCACCCAGGTTAGGCCAGAGGAAACAGAACAGTCAGGAAAGAGGCCAAGGCCGGCCACCTCAGGCCTGCTCCCCCTGGCTGAGCTGACGGTGGCCCCGGGGACAGCCACACCCAGGAGCCAGCTCAGAGCACACTCCTTGCTCCTCCTCTTGCTGGAAAGCCGAGGAACATTTGGGTCCTGTTTCATGGTGTGTAAAGCAAGCTTCTGGGTGGGCTTGAATACAACTCTGGCCAGAGAAGTTCCTGCTCTTGGTTTGAGCAAAGCCCCAACCAAGGGGTGCCACGCCCAGGGGTGCCATGTCTGTGAGCAGCCCCTGGGGAAAAGGAGTCTTGAGAAGAAAGGGGCAGAGAGCCTGGCCCAAGTGGCAGGCCTTGCTCCTCCTGCTGTCCTGAGCACAGCCCAGCCCCTGGCCCCGTCACAACCCACTAGTGTGGCTGCCTTATGGCCAGCACATGAGTGTCTTCCTGCAGGTGGGCAGCTGACACCTGCATCTCATGACTGAGGCTGTGGGACCCTTTATCAGACTCTGACATCATTGTCTCCCCCACTGGCAGACCCAGCCCTGGCCCCAAGGAGCAAGGGTCTGTCAACTGGGTCTGCTTGAATCTTAGAAGTGCGGCCAGGCCAGGAGCCCTACCTGAGGACAGCCACCCAGCTAAAGGGGCCACACTACAAGCAGGCGGCACAGCTGGAGAAGGAGTGCAGAGTCTTCACTCTGTCTAGGAGGCAAAGGAGGTGACCAACATCTGAGCACACCTCTGCCTGCTTTTGGTGTCTTCCAGAAATAACAGAAAGCCCTTGGGTCCCTTGTTTTCTGTGAGCTGGAGAGCTAGGGTATCGAAGGCCTCTGGGACTTGCCGCTACATCTTCCCAGCCCACGATGGCAGCACTATGCAGGGGATGAAGGAGAAGGACTGGCACGTCCTGGTTGGTGTATGGTGCGGTTCATCAGAGAGGGGCGGAGGGTAAAGCTAACATACCTGAGGGAGCTCCCGGAATGAGCCAGGGTGATAGACCCAGATAGGAGGCAAGACCACCTCCAGGGGTTTGTGGAAATTCATAGGAGGCATGTTGTTTCATCTAATGTACCGTGCTTAAAAGCATTTATACATTTTAAGGGTGTGTGTGTGTGGGGTGTGTGTGTGTGTGTGTGTGTGTGTGTGTGAGAGAGAAACAAATTACTTTTGAATTTACAGGGCATTTTTAATTCTTTGCAAATTATGCATATAGATAGATTTTAATTATGGGTTTTGGCAAAGTAAAGGAGGCACTCACATATTTATGATAAAGTGGGGGCCTTGGGCTGATGGTGTAGAGAACTATTGCTGTTGAAAAATAGATTGTGGGGCTGGGGATGTAGCTTAGTGGCAGAACACTTGCCTAGTATGTGAAGAAAGAAAGAAAGAAAGAAAGAAAGAAAGAAAGAAAGAAAGAAAGAAAGAAAGAAAGAAAGAAAGAAAGAAAGAAAGAAAGAAAGGAAGGAAGGAAGGAAGGAAGGAAGGAAGGAAGGAAGGAAGGAAGGAAGGAAGGAAGGAAGAAAGAAAGGAAAGAAAGAGAAAGAAAGAAAGAAAGAAAGAAAGAAAGAAAGAAAGAAAGAAAGAAAGAAAGAAAGAAAGAAAGAAAAGAAAAGAAAAGAAAAGAAAGAGGAAGAAAGAAAGAAAGAAAGAAACATAGATTATGGCCCTAGCCCACCTCTTGGCAATCCAGTTCCACAGTAGAAACAATTTTTCTTGGGCTCCAAAACCATGTCACCATTATCATTACATATCTCTAGTTGGAGAAGGTAGGTCTTTGACCTTTAGTCAGGTGTATGTCCTAAATCTATCCTTGTTAGCCCCATAATCAGGCCAGCATCATGCCTATTTCTTCTTAAGTGTCTACTCTGCGGTCTTCTACAATCTCTGTTTCTATGAACAATTTTCCAGGGTCTGTAACTTCCCTCTACATGGGAATTAACTGCTACTGAGAGAATTTTAAAGCCATCTTCCCAGGACTTCAGCTGGCAGTGGGAAAGATGATCCTACTGGACTCAAAGCCATGTTTATCACACCGTGTCCTGTCCCCATCAAGTACAAGAACAGTCCTGTCCCCATCAAATACAAGTCTCGTTCCAGAGTTACTGTCAGCATGTACTCCAGTGCAGATTTTTTCCATCCTAATTCTGGCCCCGGGTCTCCTGGTCCCTTGGTCCCTTCCTAGATCCCAGTTCAAGCAGTGAGATAAGCTCCCATCCCTGGGGAGATGGGCATCAGACGACCAAACCCAGCTCTGTCTGCCCAGCGAGTCCCTTCTCCACTCCAGATGCTTCATGTTGTTACTAGAGAATAGTATATATCGATAGAGTTGATCCATGTGAGTGCTTTCTGTTTTCAGAATTTTCCTATCACATGGCAAGTGCTCGATCAATGTTTAATAAATGCTTTGAAGGATTTATTGTCTGCATGGCTTAATAGAACTAAGTAGATGAAAGGAATAGTGTTGTAGGAATATATTCACCCAATAAGTAATGATGAGGCACCCTCACATATAAGGTGTGTACTAGATGCCAGGAGGACTCCACAGCACAAAAGCTACAGAACCTCTCCTCAGGGTACCACTGGTCTTTGTCTCCCAGTTTCAAGGTGTGCAGAGTGAAGTGCAGACTTGGGCCTCCCTATTGGATGAGGTGTATCAAAACTGTGAAGCTGCAGACAGTTCTATGGCATTAATCAGGTAGAAAAGGATAGTGCATGCAAAATGAGAAGTGCTCTAAAGCCACTGAGAAGTGGGAATGGTCCCGTCTAACCAGGGAAGAAAGTGGGGACCTAAGAGAGTAGAAGTGGGAAAGGCAAAGCTTTGGGGAGAAACTGGTCACATTCACTTTTAGGGAAAAAAAATATCCCAAAAGGAACTTTTTGGAATATTTATGCAAGATATATGAATGCCTCCAACCTGGGCACACTCTCCTTTTCACCCCTGCTTTAGTCAGGGTATTCTTACCTGGAGTGAGTAGAACAAAAAATAAATAAATAAAAAAGAGCAGAGTCTACATCCACCCATCATGAAGAGGATCTCAAAAGGAACATTCTTAGAAAACCGTGTGGCCCACCCCTCAATGCAGTCTTTTGTGAGAATTTTCTTTGTCCTTACTGAGCAACCGACTCACTTTGCTGCCCCCAGCAGATCGGAATACACACAGCTTCACCTGCTCCAAGACAGTCACAAAATTGATTTTCTGTTCCCTCCTGACTCCCTCTGGACAGTGGAACTCAGTTAGCAAACTCTACTTCCTGTTTTCCAGTAACGCTATTTGGTGAAATTAGAATTAGGAGTCTAATTCAATGTAGCACAAAGCCCAATGAGATTAGCTTTATGGTTTCAAGACCTGTGCTAGGAAACGATATCCTGTCTTCTCAATTCCTCTTCCTAAAATTGACACGCAGCTAGAGAGGAGGGGAAGTGAGGACACATTAACCTGGGTCCTGGGTCGTCCACTGCTCAGGATGTGCTCAGTTCTAGATGTTTGAGAATCTATTCTGTGAAGCTTGACCTGCATCTATTTTTTTAAAAAATAAGTAAGTCTTAGATTTCTTCTCCATATAGTGTGAAAGGAAGGTGATGAACAGAGTCCAAACAAACACGAATAGCTGACATTCTTCAGCACCCCCACACTAGCAAGCAGCAGGCAGCTTCCATTCGGTATTCAATGCAATCTTTACCGGGCCCTGCCTTTGGAGGCTTCCAAGATCTTGCATTTGCCCGAGGACCACACTCACAAGGGCCATGCACTCTGCCATTGTAGTCTTAAAATTCTTATCAATTTCTGAGCAAGGGACCCTGCATTTTCATTTTGTGCTACACCCCACAAATGGGGTAACCAGCCCCATCCTCACCATAATTCTTTTTGTCTGATGGATGTACTGTTAATCCTATATCTAAAATGGAAAGCTGATGATCAGAGTGGGCAACTCAGTAATTCATCCAAGGCCATACAGACTGGTAATGGCGTCTCTGGGGTCAGAAGCCAGGTCTTTGCCATGAGCTCCGGACCATGCTGTTATGATTGGGTGATGCTGTCCCCTTGGCTTAGCTGTTTAACTCAAGCTGGCCCGCCTCTCTGAGTTAGGATATTAATTCTGGACATCCCAAGTTAATGTGCATTGGCAGGTGGCTTTTTATCCCCCCATAATCACCAAGATAATTACTTTAGCTCTCTAAATAGTTTTGCATGTGAAGTATTTATTTTCTGGCAAAATGTTTTTCAGCAAAATGTAAATTTTGTCTTTGAAACCCAGGCAATCTTTTTATCTTCATAAACTTTTAAAATGGCTTTCGAGACGTCGACATGAAGAACATTTGCTCTATAACAAAACTGTATTTCTTCATAGGCTGTAGTGATTTTAATAATTAAAATAATATCCATGAAATGTAAATACTGGGAATTCGTAAATAAACTACATTACATTGTGACTGTTAAGAGTCAATTATCATGTAAGATATCTCTGATGGTTGAAATAATGAGAGCAGAATATTAATTTTGACATTCTCTATAGGCCATGATTATAAATTGCCAAAGTGGTCTAATAGGTTATGGAATCTTCATGAGATTTGAGATGGCCCTTAAAATACTTGTTGCATGTTAGAAATTAGTTGTCTTGATTGATTTTAGTTATAATTCCATTATATGTTTACAAGATGGGAGAAGGAGGGGCATCGTGGAATTAAAAAGAAAAATCTCTTCTATTTAGGAAATAATAATAGTAATGAAGATGGTGGCACCATGAGTAAGAAGTGCAGACAGATCAAGACAAAACTCAATGTGAATACCAGTTTCACCACCTTGTAGCTATGTGGCCTTGAGCAATGAACTTCTAAAATGTCCTCAGGTGTAGAAAAGGGTCTTGATGAGGAATGAATTAGTGAGGAAAGCACCTAGTAGAGGGTCTGGCCCTAAGCAAGCACAAAATAAAAGTTAGTTCTTGGGAATAAAAGTTAGTTCTGCTGCCACAGTGGGGTTACTGAAGGGCTGGGGAAGACACCACTCCCCTATTTCAGTTATTATTCATCAATTTTGATTTTCAGGGCTGTAGTGTTTTACTTAGCACCAACTAGAGAAATCATTGGCCTATTCTCAGTGGAATGCTGGAAAATGTTTACTAACCAACTCTTAGCAGAAAGGGAGCCAGGAGAACTTGGTTTATAGCACTTGACAATGTCCATGTTGTAAATGCTCCCACCACAGCCAATGCCAAGCTCCCAAAGTGATGTCACCAAACACAGAGTCGGGCAAAGACGTTTCCACTCGCCTCCCACACCCTAAAATGACTCAGCATCCTCACTCTGCTGGTTACTGGTATTTCTCTTCAGGATGGATGGAAAGTTATGTTCTCTTTCTGGGCCTGCTGTCCCAACCCACACTCACACAACCCCAGGCAATTCAACCTCGCCTGGGCCTCGGTTTCCTCATCTATCCAGTAGAGGCCACAGTTCCTATGTGGCATGGCTTCTCGGACTCATGTGACAAAGACAGGAAAAACTATTAAAACTGGGAAACACAATGGAAATGAGAATAATTGGTGTTGTTGATAGATAGAGTGGTTTTGTCCCAAGGCACCCAAGTCCTTCATCTTTTGATCTACTGTTCAGTCAAGTCCTGGAGCTCCTGGTTTATTTACCCTCATGATTTTCTCCTTCTCTGTAACCAGTTAGCTCATGAAAATCACTTGCACAAATGACAAGTTAGGCTCTTTCCAGCCTCAGGAAACAAAGCCTGGTCCTGCTACTTGCAGCTTAATGCAAAGCAGAGAGGGAGTCTGAGAAGCCTCCGAAGTCCACCACCCTCTGAGCACAGGAACAAAGGCTCCTTCCTCTAGGCCCTGGTGGCTCAGTGAGATGGTCACCCTGCCTCCCCTTCAGATGCGCAAATCCTTAGTTCCTGACTGTTCCCTCTGTTAGTCATGAAACTCTGCTCCCCTGTCTCCCTCTCTACTCACCTGCCCTCTGCTGTGTCTGCCTCTGCAGCAGCTGTGCCGGGAGGCAGTACAGTGTAGGAGATGAGTCTCACTGCCAGGTCCCAGCATCACAGGTCCTTTCTCTGTGCTTACTCCATAATCCTGCTGTGCCTCAGTTTCTTCATCTGTAGGAGGCAATCGCACCCACCTCATAGCGTTATTATGAGACTGAAGGTGTTGGCACTTGTAAAGTGTTTGAAAGAGCGGCGCTCGGCAACGCTGATTGCTGACATTGTCCTCTGCTTCTGTGGCTTTCTTTCTGTGGCTTCCCCATCAAGTCTGAGCTCTCCTTGGACCTGTCACTGTTCAGTGTAGTGTTTCCCTCCTGGATGGAGAATTTTTTTCTGTCTTCACAAATGCAGCGGCCTTTGGCTACACTGTGATACTGCGTGCTGTGTTTCCGGCGAGGAACCACTAGGAGCCGGTCTTCATCTGAGGAACGCCATGGCTGTGCGGACAGGCCCTTGAGTCCCCTGGCTTCTCTCCTTCGCGGCAGGCTGTCCTTTCTGCACTTGTGATGAGGTGGTGTGGACCACAGGCTTGTCCAGGAAGACATGCTCCGTGCTGGGCACAGAAAGTGCTGGGGAGTATGACCGAGGGAAAGACAAGGAAATTTTTCTTCTTTTTTCATCAGTGGGTATTTGGCTTAAAAATCCATTCTCCAAAGCTGTGCTGATTGCCAGCCTTTGCCCACCCTGAGACCCCTGAGGGGCCTGCTCCCCTGGGAACAGCCCCCAAGATGTCTGTGAGGTGCAGGCTGGGGTAGAATAGCCTCCGAGGGGGATGGTTATTTGATAAGAAACAGCTTCTTCATTTTCCTTGAGGGAAGTCATTTAAGAGTGTGTTTTTAAGATTCAGCTGCTCGTCTAATAACAATAATAATTACCTTAATGTTCTCCAATAGGGGATTAGTTAAACAAATTAGGGTACATCCACGATACATGATGCAGTCATTAAATTAAACGAAGTAGAACAATACACTGTATTTCATTAATCGTTATACCACTTGAAATTGTTACCATGTGGGGTGGCTTTGCGGCCATTACAACCGAACAGGGGTGCTGTTAAGGATCTGGGGGCCCAAAAGGCAGTGCCCATCTGCATCTTGAATCGAATCACGATGTGATGGAGCCAAAGTTGGATGTGAGCCAAAGTTGCATTTTCATCCTGGCTGCCTGAAAGGGGCGAGAGATGACCCAGCACGCGTGAGTTTCCTGGAACAGCATTGGAAAGCCAGGGGGATGCTGCAGAGACGAGGCTCGGCTGGAACTGTGATTTCCGGGAGAAGCAGGGGTTAGAACTGAATGTTCACATGGAGGCCAATTATGAGTCACTAAACTGGAAGTTTGAGGACTCCTTGAGAATCCGATGTGGCTGGCCAGGGTAGTTCAAGGCCGTTACCAGCTGCTACCTTAGGGACTTGCCTGCCACTATGGGTCTGAGCGTCTGAGAATGGACCTCTTCCCTCTTTCCACCAGAATCGAGAAGGGTTGATACGGGGCCCTGTGCTGGGGAGCAGGAATGAGGTTCAGAATGGGCAATTTCTCCGGCACAGAAACAGCATGCAGCTTGACAGGGACCAAAACAGACATTCTGCTGCCCTCGGGAGCACATGCAAGGTCCCACCCAAAGGGAGTTGGCAGTCTGGAGCTGTGCTGGAGGTCACTTCTGCTCATATCGATTCTCTGATATGAGCATATGGCACCGTAGATAGAAACTGGGACAGATGTGTTGAATTTATAACCCCCTGGCGGGGACTTGGGTAACGTTGATGTCTCCCAAAATACCAGAGCGTGCTTTCTGCCCAGGACCCCAGAATGAGGCTGGGAAGGCTGAGCTGCTGCTCCAATAGCCTCTTGGCCAGTTCCCTCTGCTCTTACAAAATGCTGTTCACTATACACAATGTGAATTTCTTTCTCACAGTATTGGAGGCTGAGAAGTCTGAGATCAAGGTGCTGGCATGGCTGTGTTCTGGTGAAGGCTTTTCTTTGAGTTGTAGACGGCTGCTTTCTTGCTGTGTCTTCTGATGGTAGAAAGGGTGAAAAAGCTCCCTTGTACCTCTTTTGAGGGCATTGATCCCATTTGTTAGGATCTGATCACCTCCCAAAGCCTCCATCACATGATACTTTTGTCTTGGGTGTTATGATTTCAATGTAGGAATTTTGTGGGCATAAATTTCAACATAGGAATTTAGGGGCAAATAGTATGCAGCCAGGGATGAGTAAATAATGGACTATTGGTGCCGATTGTTACTCTGAGGTGCCCACTATGGGGAGTGTCAAGAAGGAAGTGGGCAGCTCAGTGAATCACTAAGTCCCATGCATATTTAAAGGGAGAAGAAATAGTTTCCATCTTTTGAAAGGAAAAATGTTGGACTATTAAAGGGAGCCCAGACCTGAAGTGTCCAGATAGGCCTCGGTCAGAGCCAAGGCAGGTGTCGCTCCACACTTCGAGGACAGATCTCCAATGTTCCTGACCTTGATGGGTGTAGACAAACAGACCCACAGGCCCAGGACTCTCAATCGCTGGATCTGAGTCTAATTTGTTCTCATCTAGCAGAATAGAATAGAAATTCCTAAGAATTTTTGGAACTATTTTAAAACCACCACAGGTTATATGTATTTTAACAAATGAGGCATTTAAGGATGTGTGTACCCCATGTTCCTTTTCCTCACCAAAACTAAGGTATTGAAGCTTGAAGTGGGTAGACACTGAAGGACCTCATGAAAACTTTTGTTCTCACAATACCATTCTGTCTTCAGACTGACTATGTGAGAAGGAGGGAGGAGAACTCATTCGGGCTTCAGCCAGAAACACCCAAAGAGTTCTCAGAGATGAATTAAATATGGTCCAAAGAAGAATGTGACAAAGGAAGGGCAGGTTTACCTCATAAATAGCCAGAGGTAATAGGAGGCATCATTATATGTATTGGTCAATTTTCCATCACTATAAAAAAATCCTGGTCATGGGATACTTTATGAAGAAAAGAGGTTTATTTAGCTTACAGTTCTGCAGGCTTTGGGGCTGCACCTACATCTGCTCAGCTCTGGTGAGGGCCCTCTCTCCTGGCTGCATCACAGCATGGCAGAGGTGTGAGTGTAAGAATTTACATCTCAAAACAGGATAGCAGGAAGAGAGACCAGGGTTCCACAATTCCTTCTGATGGTGATGCTCTGGCCACCTGAAGACCTTCTGCTGGCCCCATCACAGTGTCTGCACTTGGCACCTCATCTTTATGTTGGCTGTTGCTGCACTGTCCCAAACTTCTCCCTCCCCGCTGTCTACACAGGACATGGGCTCTGCCAGCTTCCTTCCTTCCTCTTTCTGAAGCTCTATGGGGTCTGGACTTGCCAGAACAGTTTCTAGAGCTTTTTCTACATGGGAGAAGAGAAGGAGAAGTGAAACCAGGACACATGATGGAGTAATTTTTCAGGGAATTTTGAAGAATGAAATGGAGGATTGCTAAGATAATATGAGTCAAGTTCAGGGCAGCACTAAGAGAAAGGGTTTTCTAAGAAAAATTCTTCCTGAGAGTCAAAAATAAAATAAACTTGAGTCTTTAAAAATTAGTTTTTGGATTTTAGAGATGTTTCTTTGGACGGGATAGTGCCCAGAGTCAGGACCATGGAGGGACAGTTTTAATATGCATTATATATTTATAAATTAAATTGAGGTTCAGAACTGGGTAGGTGTAACATGCTCCCATTTGTGTGTGTTTTTGCATAGAAACCTCCTGGAAGAGATGCAAGAAACCATTAACAGTAGTTTCCTCTGGGCTAAGAGACTTATTTTTCATTTTATATCCTTTTATTTCACTAATTTTTTTCAATCTAGCCACATACCACTTTAACTATTTAACATACAAGGAGTTGTCATAACATACAAATACATGGCGAGTGTTTAAATTAAAGCATATTGCTCTAAAAGGCATGTTGCTATTAATCCCGCTCAAAATACTCTCCCTCATTTGAACACACCCGTCATTCTTGAGACTTTCTAAAGCAGCTCTGGAAGTCCTCTTTCGAGAGTATCTTTACATGATATGATAAGAAGTCCAGTAAATGCTGCTGCAGAGCACCATCCAATGAAAGGCAGCCTTGTAAAAATGTTACAGCGTGTCTTCCTCAACCCCATTCACTGCATGCGCTACTGTGTGACTTCTGGCTCTTTCTCAAAGTCAAATGACTACGGAAGGTGAGTGTTTTGAATTGATTTAGGACATCAAGGTAGCCATGACAGCACAACTAGAGACACAAAAGAAGACTTCCAGAGCCGCTTCAGAAAGTCACAAGAACAATGAGCTAAGTGCATTTGAAGTGAGGGGGAGTATCTTGAAGAAAATTAATGGCAGTGTGTCTTTTACTATAATCATTTTTAAAAATTTACACATTCACTCTACTTTTCAATCACACCTCCTGGATTAGTGGTTGTTTTAATAGCTGTTGATGAAATACCCGTTAAACATTTATGCTAGGGATTTCATATGCTTTGGGTCTGATCCTCACAACTTTGCCAGATTGGTTTCCTCATCTCTCATTTTGTGGATGAATGACCCAAGGTTTGAGAGGTAAAGTGAGCGTATTGGTCAGGGTTCTCCAGAGAAGCATAATCAGAAGAAGGAGGGATTTATTTTAAGGAAATGGCTCATGTGATTACTGGGGAGGGAAGTCCAGAATCCACAGGTTGGGCCAGCAGGCAGCAATGTGGATAAAAGGTGGTGTTATGGCCTGGAGTCTGCACCCAGCAGCACAGCAGGCTGGAAACTCAGGCAGGCTTTTTGTGTTGCATTCCTGAAAAGGATTCCTCCTCCTGGAAACCTCAGTCTTTGCTTTACTTAAGGCCTTCTAATAATTGGATGGAGCCCACCCGAGTTATTGAGGGTAATCTGTTTTACTGCAAGTCACAGATGGTAAATGTTAACCACATCGAAAAAATATCTTCACAGCAATATTGAGACTATGGACCAAACACCAGGCACCACAACCCAGCCCATTTGACACATAAATTAGCTGTCATAGTGGGTCGGTCAAAATTTCACAGCTAATAAATGGTAACCAAAATTGGAACCCACATTTCTCTGGGGCCAAAGGCCAAACATGGGTAAGCGAACCACAGGCACAGGGAGTTCCATAGTGGCTGGCTCCTTGGATGGGGATGAGGGAAGGAGAAGATGAGTGGCACAGAAGCAGGACAGTCTCTGGGCCAGATGGCTGCTCTCCTGAGCTTCCCAGCTGAGCGCTGATGCCAGCTGTCATTACAGTCCCTACGAGCTATACATGCTATGACTCAATGTGGCTAAGAGGAAATACAAATTAATACCATAAAGACGTACCATTATATATGCACCAGAATGACTAAACTGAAAAAGACTAAAAATACCAAGTGTTGGCAAGGACGTGGAACAACTGGCACTCTTGTAAATTGGCAGTGGAAAAATGTTTGGAACAACTACTTGGAAATTCATCAGGAATTCCTATTACAGTTAAATATATTCCTACTCTATCACTCAGCAATGATACTACTAGGTATAACAAACTAGAGAGAAAAGAGCACAATAAATCCACAAAAGATATGTATGAGAACGTGTGCGACAGCTCTATTCACACTTACACCTAAAAACTGGGAACAACCCATTGTTTATCAATAGACTGGATAAATTTGGGGGATATATTTATACACCGAAATATTATGCCACAACAAGAAAGAACTAACTACTGTTACATGCAACAGCAAAACTATTACTGAGTGGGAAAAATAAGCTCCAGATACAAGAGTCCATTTATATGAGGTTTAAAAACAAATACAACTTTTTTAGGAGGCAGAAGATTGTGACCCAGGAGGAGAGTTGACTGAGAATGGGTGTAAGGAGTCCTCTAGTGTACTGAAAATTCTGGAGCTGATTACACAAGTATCTGTATGCAAAACTTCATCAAGATTTGTGCAGTTTAATGTACGTGTAACTCAAGTAAAAGTCGAAAATATCGACTGATGTACAAAAGATGCTAACCTCCATATTTTTAATAAAAGAATAAACTCCATATTTTTAATTCTCACAAGAATCAGGACACAGCCCTCTTTAGAGAGGAAGGGGTTGTAATAAGCAAAAGCATAAGGGGGTTTCTGGAGGTGGTGTTAGGGGTAGTATTCGGTTTCTGGACTGGAGGAGGTTGTGTGGATGGTTACTTAGGGGAATTCATGAAGCTCTTTGTAACATTTATGTTTTATATACTTTTATGTATGTGTGTTATGTTTTGCAATTTTATAAACAGGTGTGTGTGTGTGTGTGTGTGTGTGTGTGTCTGTGTGTGTGTGTGTGTCTGTGTGTGTAGTGATGCAGATTGAATCCAGGGCCTTGCAGATGCTGGGCAGGTACTCTACCACTGAACCGCAACACCAGCCCCAGAAAAGCTTTAAACAATAAGGGATTGGAAGTTGTTGTTCTCTGGATGCAGTGAAGAGATGAAGCTTTGGAAGGCACCCAGCAGAGTGGCTTCAGCGCTGAGGGCTGACTCCCAGGCCAGGGTCCTGGCCACTGGCTCTGCTGCCCTCCCTGCAAGGAAGGGCCTCTGGGAGACTCTCCTGACCACACAATTTCAGGGCTCATTTCAGAGCTCCTGATCAAGAGGAAGGACATCTTATTATAGAAAGCTCCTTCCATTTCATTTAAGAAACAGCATTTTCTTCTCTTGTCGGAGGTACTGATTAGATTTCAGACAGGATTAGTGGGGTTGATACCATTAAGTAAAAAGTCATCTCCTTTGGAAACAACCCAGAAAGTCTGGATTCCATTTTCAAAAGCCTTAGATCCCATTAAGATGAAATATGGAGAACCATGTGGATTTAGTTTTGATGGAAGAAATCAGAACTCCAAGTACCAGAAGGCTTGTGTGAACACCTGGGTGGGGAGAGGAGAGGGGAAAGGTGGTAAAATGGGGACAATGTACTTTGGCAGTGAGATCAGAGGATTCTCAGCACTTCCCCTCTCAAGAACAAGTGATCAATAAATCAAACACTGCCCATCTGCCAGAGAACAGCTGAATATATTACAGCACACCCACACCATGAAATATTGCACATCCATTTTAAAAAGTACAAATTAGAGTGTCCCAATGGACTTGGATGGATTCCCACCAAGTATTATTGAGCAAAACAAGATCCTTTAGCTTTTAAAACACCTATAATATGATCTTATTATATAAAAACAATGATATAAAGTCCCCATTCATGGACCTCAGTACCTATGTACACGCATGCATAAATACCTCCACGGAAGTCTACAGGTACAAAGAAAAATATGCAAAGAACATACACGGCTGTTAACACCTATCACCCAGTTGGATATAGGTGGTGCTGAAGGGGGTGTGGGTGTGGGTGTGGGTGTTGAAGAGAGAAAATATGGAACCAAATAAATAAAAACATCAACAAAAAATAGGAACAAGACAGTCCCATTTATGTGTGTTCGTACAAATGCGTAGGGGAGTAGGAATTAAACTGTGTACTGCATCTTTTCTGTCTGCAGCCCCATCATAGGCATTGTGTAGAGCGGAGGCAGACTCTGTCACCAGAAGCTTGTACTCCCTTTGGGGAAACCAGGCCAACCCACACAGTGCTCCAGAGCGTCAACATAATTCGACATTCTAATTCCCAGCCGCCTGCCTTCCTCCCACTCTATCACACTGTTTATTTAGCAAGCATTTCCTTAACCTACACTAGGTGCCAGGCATGACCACTGCCACTGTGGAGCCTATTTACTAGTGGAAAAAACAATATAATTAGAGATGAATACATAGAGCTGCTAAGTAAATATTTTTGCATAGGATTAAATAGCTTGGACTGAGATGGCATGATAGGAGATTTTATCTGTATTCTTCATGGCCTATCACAGCTGACTCTGAGGCTGGAAAGGAACCTTCTCACCTACCTACTATATTACATGTATGGAAACTGAGGTCATGAGTGAGGAAATGAGAGCAGTCACTCCTAGTGGTTAGGCACAGCTCACCAGGAATGAGAGTCTCATTTCTGCTGCCCATGCCATAGTCTTTGAGTAAAACAGAGGATAATAATGTCTGAAGGTGAAGCATTTACCATTTTCGTCACCTTTCATCTGAGGCAGCAAGTAGGAAGTATAATGGGGAAAATATGGTGCTGTGGATTGAGTAGTGTCTTCCGGAAAGATCTATTTGAATCTTAATGTTAGGAACCTGTGTCTGTCACCATACAGTAATACCTTGGTGAGTGAACACTTCTGTTCGCAAACAATTTCATTCTCAAACAAAAGCATTCAAAAAAATCTGCTTCCTTTCACAAACTCCACATCTGGTGACAAACACAACTGCAGCCATCTTCCCCACACAAACACAGAGGCGACCATCTTCCCCAAAAGCATAAAGCAGATTTAGTTTGTGAACCGAGGTACCACTGTATTTGGAAATCAGGTCTTTGCTTATGTAATGAAGTTCAAATGAGGTCACAGTCCATTAGGGTGATTCCCAAATCCAGCGTAATTAGTGTCCTTGTAGGAAGAGAGAAATGCAGACATGGACACAGGGGGAAGGCCACATAAAGCAGAGGCAGAGATTAGAATGATGCATCTGTAGGCCAAGGAGCACCAAGGATTGCCAGCAACCCAATGAGCTAGAAGCGAGAGAGGGTCTTCCCTGAAGCTTTGGAAGGAGATGGCCCTGCTGACACCTTGACTTGGGACTGCTGGCTTCCAGATAGTGAGAAAATACTGAACCTGAGCCCTCTGGCATGTGCCCTGCCAAGAAAGCCACATCCCCAGCCCCTATTTCTATTGTTTTAAGCCACTCGGTTTGTTACAGTGCCTCTTGGAAACTACTACACATGGCTTGGAGTTTCTTAGATCTAGATTAAAATCTTTTTTGTTATTATGAGATAGGTAATCTAGGTCAAATCAATAAACTTGTCTTTATCCTTGATTCACTGTCTGTAAAACATGCATAATAACAACACTCTCCAGCTGTGGCACTTGAGCAAGGTGAGTCATGTAGAGCACCCAGCTCCTAACCCCTCTGCTGACTCTGGGAAGGACGCTGGGGCAGGCCTGGGGGAAGGAGGGCTGCGTGGCTGTGTGGAGGGGTCTGGAGGGAAGTGGCTCTGTCTCCAGACTGCACTGAACCTGCAGATCACTTTGGACAGTGAGGACATTTTTACGGTACCTGTTCTTCCAATCCATGAACACAAGATCTCTTTCAATTTTTGGTACCCTCTATGATTTCTTTCATAAAGGCTTTTGTAGTTGGCATTGTAGAGATCTTTTACCTCCTTGGTTCAATTTATTCCTATTTTGTTTTTATTGTACTATTGTAAACAGGACTGTTCTCTTCATTTTGTTTTTAAGATAATAGTTTTTCAAAAGTACTACTGATTTAAAAAGCAAACAAAAGGACTGAGGATTCAGTGATATAGTATTTGCTTAGCATGTATGAGGCCCTGGGTTCAATCCCCAGCATATCAGAGAAAAATAAAAGGTGAAAAAGTCACTGATACCAACGGTTTTTTTTTTTTAAGTTGGCAATTCTCCTTTAATACAGGAATGAATTTAGGTAGCTATTAGAGACAATGTCTTTAACTCAGCTCAGTGGAAACATAGCAAAAATAACTTCCTCTTTTTCCAAACCTCAGCATGTAATAACCTTAGACACATGGTTGCCTCGTGAAACATGTCCAGGAATTAGAAAATATTTTGTGGGACACACTAGCTGTTGATCATTGGCTCAGATTGTGCACCTGGGATCTCAGGTCTTGGTAAGTCCCAGGAGTCCCCAGGTGTCTCTTGTGGGAGTTCAAAAACAGTCTTCCCTATAACCAGGAGGGTTCCACTGTGTTCTTCCCATCCTGACCGTTTTCACTGGTGTCTGCTACTGGAAAAATAATATGGGGGCATTTTATAGAATTCAGTGCAGCAGACTCTCACTGGAAGGTGTTGATGTCTGTGGAAGGATGCCACCTCCTGCCGCTTGCAAAGCTGCCAGCTAAACTTTGAGAACAAAATGATGCTAATTCTCCCAGCAGCCTTGATGCTCTGAACCAGCCCTGTGCTTTATGTAGAAGTGGGGAGACTGGGCTGCTTCTCCACTGTCTGACGACTTTTGCACAAGAGGACTCAGCAGTGAAGGGTGTGCAGAGCAGCACAAGAAAAGAGCTCCCTTGGGTTCACCTACCCTACTTCCCTTCCTTTCTGAAATGCTCAGACATCTACAGGGCCAGGCTCAGGCCCAGGGTTTTATCTGAAAGGCACAGACCTGTGCTGTGACCCTTACCTCCACCTTCCCTAAACTCCCATGTCTAGTATACCCTTCCTTGGTCTCCTCTAGCCAAAAGAAAAAGAAAAAAGGGAAATCTCATTCAAACTGGGCCATCAACAGTCTCCCGCACACTGGCCGCAAATTCATTATACATATTTCAGCTATATAGGAATTCCTACTTAGGTTAACGCAGACCTCAGCAACACAAGGAAACCAGCAAGTAAGCAAATCTCACCTGTGTCTTCTCTGAGACATGAGTGCAAACTGAAGTAGCTGTGGCCTGAAGGGTATACATAAAATACTTCTATGAAGAATTACTCAGACCAGAAGGACTCCCATGCTGGGGATATAGTTGGTGACCCCTGGGCAGAGGACCATGGAAAGGCAGCATTTAGGGACATCTTCACACTAGTAGCTGTAAGAAGGAGTCAAAGACCTTTATTTGGGGAAGAGGCTTAGGAAGAAACCATGTGGAACAGTTCTGTTTGTCAAGCTGTCGTGAGAAACCAGATAATATTGTGACAGAATGCAAAAATGGTGTGAGAGGGTAAGACGGTAGTAGGAATATAAATGAGTATCTGGGACTATAATAGAGTATAAATGCATATCAGCTGCCAAACTTACTGTTTTCCTTAAATAATATATACCAGAGGCCTTAATGAGTAAGAAACACAATTCTGAGAGGTATGAAATGAAATATAACAGTAAAAATGTGTACATATCTTTTTTATAATTTGATTACATGACTTTCTTTATAAAAAGGGGAAGAAGTATCACATTTTAGCTCTTTTAGGACTTGCCTAATAAGCTTGAGGCAGGAGGTAGCTAGAAACAGCCAGAGAGAGAAGACAGCACCTGCCCAGGAGCCCACTTTCTGGGCTAGATCTTCCTTCTGAATTAAACTTTAACCCAGCTCCAGAATATCCTGGTCTACATACAAAAGGAGAAAGTAACTAGGTAACCCAGTTTATGTACAATAAGTCTCCAGTCACATGCCCAGTGGTCTTTAGCAACTATTGGCCAACCCTGGTTCTAATTGCCATGACATTACCTATGTCGTTTTAACACCCCTCACTCCTCCAAACCCCACTGTGGGCTTTGAGTGCCATGAAAGTCAAGCTTCTCATTGGCAAGAATAAAATCTCAGACCAACCACCTCAATGCTGCCCAAACCCTAATGCTTAAAACCTCCAACACTAAGCATCCTCTGGGGTGTAAACTCTTCTTACTGGCCCATCTCCACCCTGTGGAGGGAATGTGCTTTCATTTTCAATAAATCCGTGATCTTGCTGCTGCTTCTGAGTGTCCTGCTCAATTCTTTGTTCAAAACACTGAGAACCTGGATATGACCCCTCATCCAGTAATAATCTTATAGTATTTAACCTCTGATATAAAATGGAAGGATGAATTGTTTCTCCCACATGAGGAAGCAAGGAAAATCTTTCTCCCTCTGGCATCTGCTTCTTCCGTTGGAAGGTTCTTATCTGAAGAGCTTAGACACCCTGGGTATTCTGGCATAAAAATTTTGAAGAACCCATTAGAAGACCTGGAAGAGTACAGAAAGAGGCAATCTCAAGAATAAGTAAGATTCTCCTTTGGGAGAAAGGAGGTCATGTGTCTGCTCTCCAAAGCCCTGTTCACAGTAAAATCACCACCAGGCCAAAAGAACACGTAAGTCAATCAGTTCCACTTTGCTTAAATGAATTCCATTTGAGTTTCTGTCATTTGCAACCAAGAATTCTGACAAATACACTGCACAAGAAAAGAGAAGTCAAGAATCATGAAAAATGGCTCTTAATTCCTTTAAATGATGGAGTAGAAGTGAGCGGCAAATCACAGCTTCTCTGGGCTTGGAACAGACACCTGGAGAACAACTACTTGGGGAGGAGAAAGAGAAGAAGAGCTCTGGGAATCAAGAAAGAACCAATGGGAAAGCTACAAATCACAGAGAAACAGAAGACAACACAGAGAAAAGAATGAAATGGCTTGGAGTGGTAACGCTGGCTCTCAGGGAGAGGGATCTGACTCCCCAGACACAGGTAGGTCCAGAGATAGTCAGCAGCCCCAAGGATAAACAGTGGACCAGCAGCACCATCCAAGGAAGAATCCATGGGAACTTTAAGCTGCAAATAAAGGTGGGATTTACTCTGAAAGTGACTCTTTGCAGACCACAGGCTAGCCCTGAAGAAATCCACTGTAGCACCTGCCATATTTGGAAGCAATATAATCAGGAGCCATTTTGAGGAGTTTATTGTTAGGACTGAGTAACTCTAGGAATCAGAAGTCGCAGAACAAATACATTTCAGGGTCTCTGGGTCACTTCACCCCAGTGAATGGGTGGGAGGTGGCCACAAGAGATAGTCATAGAGAGGCAGAGGACTAGACACAGACCCCTGGAGAAATTTAAGCAACGGTGAGCTTGTGCTATGGAGGGCAGTGATCCTGCCCTCTGTGGTGAGAAGCCAGGCTGAGTGTAGTTTTCAGCTGGGACTGGGTCTGAAAGTGGTGGGAAATCAAACAATAACAAGTGCTGGTGAAGCTATGGGGAAAAGGGAAACTTTCTACATTGTCAATGGGAATGTAAAGTAGTACAACCACGGTGGAAATTGGCATGGAGCGTCCTCAAAAAGTGAAAACTAGAAACTCCATTTAACGTGGTTATTTCCCTCTGGTCATATGTCTTTATTTCTTTTATGTATGTACCTAGAAGGGGAATTGCTTGTTCATGGGGCAACTCTATGTTTAATATTTTGAGGATTTTCCAGAATGTTTTCTAAAACAACTTTCATTTTACATTTCCACCAGCAATGTATATGATTTCCAGTTTCTCATTCTCTTGAAAACTTGTCTGACTGTGTGATTCTTACCCTCCTAGTCAGTGTGAAATGATCTCACATAGCAGACTTCACTTGCATTTTTTGATGACTAATGACATTAAGAGTCTGTTTGTGTAATCATTTACTTTTAGTGACATTTTGGGAAGGAGAGGAAAGTAGTGTGTATCAGGAAGAAAACTGTTTTCTAATATTTGAAAATATTGACCTAGGATTCTCAAGTGTTTGTTGACATGCACAGATTTCTACCTCTGTGGTTCTTAATACAGTTAGTGTGATTAAGGGACTAAAGTGTCCTACACTGAATTTGCAAAGATTCCTTCTTGTGTATTGTTGGGAGTGAGGATTCAGGCAAATGACTCCTCAATGTTGACTAAAAGGTAGAGCAGCACTCATTGCCAAAGCCTAAAAGGCTAAGTGCTTTTAGTCATCAATGCCATGTACTTATGCTGTGGATAAATGTGTTCCTCATATGATAAATATCAAAAGATTATGAAAACCTTAACATAGGGCACATAACATATCATCTAAGAGATGGATGACAAAGTATTTAAATGGAGTTTTGCATTTTAAATCATACTACTAAAGATGTGGTACATCAACACATATCAACTAATTGTGCAAGTTGAATCAAGGGCTCATGCAGAGTTACATTCTGTCTGCTCCTGTATATGTTTAAACATTTTTGGAATGAAAATCTTTAAAAAGTGAAAGATCTCAATTGTCTTGTGAAGTGAGGGAGGGGCCAGTAATAATGGCTGGCAAGAGTGAATCAGTCCACTGGGACTGGAGTCTAGCTGTCTCTCAGTAAAAACACTTCAGGAAGTTGTAATTCCTTTGCAGCAAGAACCTAGAAAGAAATTTTCCTGTTTGATAGGAAGAAGGAAGGAAAGGCATTATGGATACAGTATTTGAAAGATTTTTTTTCGATGCAAAGATCCGATGTGATGGCTTCTAGTTCTGTTGTGAATGGTTAGCTCAGGACATTTGCATACCAAGTTGAGATGGCCTCAGTTTGAGGAAAGTGCAGAGGTTTGAAACAGATACGAGTGGCGTGGGGGAGTGGACCAAGGAATCAGTGACCCAGGCTGTATGGAGTTCGCTCACTGAGTGGAAGTACAGAATAACGATGTGTGAAATGAGTAACTATAGCTGACTGCCTGTTAGTGCTGGAGCTGAGCACAAATTCCTTCCGACACCAGCAGATTTGAGTGTGAACTTTATTTTTTTATTTTATTTTGTTAACTAAAATGATGGTTTTTAATAAGAACCCAGAGGTATGGTTACAATTATGTAGTCCAACACAAAAAAATTCATGGATGATCAGGAGTTCGAAGGTTATAAAATATAGAGGGTGCACTGGGTACAGGGAGAAAAGTTGTTCCAGAATCTCAGGGCCAGACTAATACACAGCCTGTCCCTGCAGTCCTGTCTGTGTGTACCCCTGGAATCCATGTCGTCAGAGCCCCAGCTGCCTCCTTCCCCACTACCCCAGCTTCCTCGGAAGCCCCCACAATTCCCTCCGGGGCCCCAGTATCCACCCCGATCAGAGCCTCCTCTGCTGCCATGACGGTCATCTCCATAGTTACCCCACTATGGGAGCTTCCTGGACCCCTGCTGGGTCATCTGGTTTAGGGGGCCTTACACTAGTTGCCTTCATTTCTCCAAGAGACGTTCATGTTCTCACATGTAGGATTAGGGCACTTCCAGTCCCCAGCTCGCTACCATCCTCCACCACCACCTCCCCTGGGGAATCCTCCCCGGCTACCACCACCATTGCCTCCAGCTCTACAGCCTCCACAGCCCGTGGGTCCTCCTCTCTCTCGGCCTCCTTGGCCATTGCCACCACCCCGATTGAAGTCTGCTCCCCAGGAAGCAAATGAGACTTCAATAGGATTCCTGGAGCATTCTTTACCATCAAACCAGTCAATAGCTGCCTTAGCAGAAGGAGGGTCATCAAATGAGACTGTTGCCTCCCCTTTAGCTTGCCAGTGTCCCAGTCTGTCTACAAATTAATCAGAGGTTGTCCGATTTTCTTATTGGTCTTAATAATGCCAATCTGCTTGTAGTAATCAACCACAAACTCAACTGTAACATTCTCACCCAGGCTTTCACAAAGATGGTGTTGTCTGAATTATCCTGTTCTTGATCATGACATGACCCTTGGTCCCGAGGGCCACCATATTTATTGAAGCCACCCCGGTCACTTCCACCCATGCCACCTCTGCCTCCACAGACACCTCCATGACCTGTGGGTTCATAGCCACCACTACTGCGGTTGTAACCACCGCCACCACCCCTACCTTGGCCTCCATGGTCCTGTTGGCTTCCCCCGTAGCCACCGCCACCACTGCCCTGGTCCTGATTGCCATAACCACCTCTGCCACTACTCAGTGGAGGACTGATCTTGGCTGTAATTGCCTCCGCCACCCCTCCACCACCTCTGCTGTTACTTACTGTTGTACTGGTTCTGTTCTCCACAGCCCTGAGGGGGATTATAGGAGCTTTGCTGCTGTCCGTAGCTCTGTTGCTGTCCACCATAGCCTGACTGTTGCCCACAGCCCCTGCTCCAGGGCTGCCCATAGCTGCTGCTCTGAGGACTGCTACTGTAACTTCCCGAGGTGCTGCTGGGAGCTGGCTGCTGCCCATAGCCAGGATAGGAGGACTGCTGCCCATAAGAAGGCTGGGAACTCTAGCTACAACCATAGCCACCAGTTCAGCCATAGCCTTGGGGCACTGACTGCCATAGCTGTTCTGAGTCTGTCTGTAAGAAGAACCATAGCTGCTCTGGCCTGGACACTGCCGACTGGCCATAACCACGGTAACTCTGCTGTCCATGGGGCTGATTGTTCTGCTGGGTGCAGCCCTGCGCAGGCTGGGTGGGGTAGGCCCCATAGCTTTGGGCTGCTTTTTGGGTACAGTCATTTGAGGCCCTGTCAGCGCCTGCGCAGACAGGTCAACAAGCAATGACATTCTGCCACTGCACAGCTCCGATACCTCAGGACTGAGCCTTGAGTGTGAGCTTTAAACCACTAGTGATCCATCATATAAGGAAGAGGTTTCTGGAAAAGCCAGAACTTTCCAGACAGGAAGGATCAAGTGGATTGGATGAGGCCTTTTTGGAGTGGAGCTTCTCAAATATTGCTTGCCTTAGGTACCTTGAAGTCTTCCCTTGAAGAGGGAGGAAACGAAGACAAGCACTTGGTGGATAGAACAGTTTAAGTGGAGAAATTAATAAGCTGGAATTGAAAAACATTGAAAACTCGAGGGCCTATCCTGGAAGTATAGGAAGATGAAGTCTGGGGTCAAATGTCAGAGTGCGTTACTCCAGACAACAGAAATGGTCCCGGTGATTAACTTTTAGGATGTGACAGAAGTGGAATGGAGGTAGACGATCCTAAAATGGGACAATAGAGGAACGGAGAGGCCAGTTTATAGGCCGGTCTACCCAAATGTATGTTGGGTTCTCCAGTTTACTCCCCACCCTCTCTTCTTCTGAGGGCTTCCACAGAGTCTGCAGGGTTTTTGTCTGCAGCCATAAACTTTATTGCAGAGGAAATAGTGTAACTCTGGACACAAAGACTAGAATATGGTAGTGTAGGGGGAGTAGTGGAAATCAATTTTTATGCCTTTTGGTTTTTGTTTGTTTTTTGTAATTTGACACCATTAGTTGAGGGAGCATGAGGAAATAACCAGGGAGGGAAACCACTAACCTTGGATGATGTTCCGGTAGGGAAACATCAATGATAAGATCAAAGTATGCTCCTGAAACATAGCTCTAGGTCCCACACGACGGATTCTTAAGCAGAACATACTGCACTCCTAGAGTCTACCACACCCAGCCATGTATCCATGGCAACGCTACCCTCCAACACTCCCTGGTAAGGTTTATGCACCTGTGTGACACTCTGGTCACTGAAAACATTTATTTAAAAATAACTAAGCCATTCTATTCTGACAAAAACTCCTGTCCCTCCTCATTTCCAGATATGCAAGACCTATCTTCCTTATGGCTCTAGAGAAGTGATGACGAACCTTTGGAGCTTTCAAGGATATGAACGACCCAGGTACCCGTAGGTTCACCACTGCTGCCCTGGAGGGTTGGAAACAATGTTGGGGGGGTTGCCGTACGATGCCATCTAGGTCAAGCCATGAGGTAGGAAAAAGAGCCTAGCCTCCTTAAACCACACTGGTGAGGGAAGGGGGTTTGGGGATCTGGAACATCCATTTCTCAAGAAGACCTCCAGGGTACTGGTTATAGAAACCCAAAGAAGCAATCAGGGAGATATGAAGGAGTTTCTCTCTTTCCCCAAACACAGCCCCGGGTTACCAACGCCCTTGCTCCCAACACAGCACACAGTAAAGACATCCTTAAAGAGCATTTATTGGAGACAATGGTCTCCATGAGGAATCAATTATTTTGAAAGTAGAAATTGTTCTCCCTCAATTCTGGGGAAGAATTTTCTCCTTAAATAGTAGAGGAAACCTCCCAACATAGTTCCTTAGAGGTTGGCCCACTTGAGGGCTGCAGGTGGGGCTTGGCTGGGGCAGACGCTCTCCGAGGGGCCAATGCTTCTGGTTGCTAAATGCTGCAACTTTTAGGGGCTGTCTGTTCCTTATACAATCACTCTGGGTAACAACGCCAGCTTCTTGGCTTCAAGACTTGGCATTTTTCACTTTAAAGCAGGACGCTTTGTAGTTGAGGTGATGTCCCTGCTGAGTTTTCCCTGACTTTCGGGCAGATGAGAGGGTCTCATGGGTGCTAGCTACGCCTTGCCTATGGCCCAGTCTCTCCTCTGGGACCTTGCCACTCTTTGTCATGACTTTCTGATCTTTGGCGTTCCCAGGAAAGGCAGCCCTCCCTCCACCTAAGCCCCTGCCCCACACAGATGATGATGGGCAGCTCTCCCCTTTCGGGGGACTTTTCTTCCCCCTTCTGTGTTTTATACAAGGAAAAAGGCATTACAGAAAGTGCTACATCTGTCCTCTGATATGTTTTTTAGGAGTGAGCTGTCCCTCAGTGACAAGGAGGGGCAAGATTTGCTCCCAAGTGTCTCCTCTAATGTCCTGGTGTGAGGGTGGCACCTTTCCTTCCTGGTTGGCATGGCCCCAACCCTGCACCCCCTCCACCAGGATCTCCTGCTTGGGGTCCTGGTGGGCCCATTCTCTTGGCGTCTGGTGGGAAATCCATTTTCCTGGCCCTTGTGGATGTCTGGTTTGGGGACATGGGGCTCCTGCGTCTGCTCTGTGCTGATCTTCGTGTGGTCCAGGTGGATGTACAGCACCTGAGAGGCTTCCATGTTGCCACAGGGGATGCCCTGGTGACGAGTTAGTAGAGTCTTGAAAGTCAGCCCTAAGTGACTTTCCAAGTTTGGCTTGGAGTCAGAGTCTAGACCACTATTATCTGGAGACTCCTCTGGTCACACTCGACAGACGATATTGGGGGCCCATCTCTGTATTGTGTTTTTGTTTCTTTCTTGCTCCTTCCTCTAGAGGAAGTACCTCTGAGTTCCTCTCATGGGATCATCTGGGTTGGCTCAATCCAAAATTGTTCAGATCTTTGCTTCTCTTGCCCTTAAGAAATCCACAAGAGTCCGTGACTATCCTTTGACTCACGGGGTCTTGGGAACGCCTGAGCACTTGCCAGTGACAGAGATTCGGGCCTCCTGCGGGGCAGGCTGTGCTGGTATAAGATGAGGCTCTTTTGAAGACGGTGTTCTGGAGTCTTCCAAAGATCACTGCCGAGCGGGATCTCTCTGGGAAGGATGGAGACTGGAACATGGGCCTTGGAAGACCAGATCACCAGTGAAAGGTTGAGAGCCGGAAGACGAAGTTCCTCTGGGATTTATGCACCACGCGGGTTAAATCCCACATGCTCCTTGTTTCTTTGTGAAACAGGCTGTTTTCTGAAACATTCCAGGTGGTGGATTTGGTGTGACCTGAGGGACTGTGCCTCATTCTGCGGTCTGTGACGATGCGCTGCGGGTCCTAATCCAGGATAGAGGAGAGGGCAGGTATGGCTGCTCAGAAAAGAGGGACGCTTTCCCGCCGTCTGAATCACAAGGCTGCCTGAGGCAACCGAGTTCTGAGGGTGCAGGGACTTTGCACCATTCCCAGAGTGAGGGACCCCCAACCCAGCACACCCCCTTGCCTAACCCCTGTGTCCCCGCTCCTACCTGCACCTTTCCTCCTTCCCAGGCTTCCCTCAGGAAGCTGTTCCATTCCCTCCATCCGGGACGCAAATGTTACCTGTGTTCTCCTTTACCATTGAATTCCTCACTTGGACCCCGCCATGTCTGCTACCTGGAAAGCGCGACAAACAGGAATATCATCTGCCTGGAATATCTGCTTACACCTAGACGTGTATACTCTCGGCGTCACATATATCCTTCAGTCTATCTTGCCTCGGAGTGTTTTTGCTTAATATTAAGTCAGATACAAAATTTAAAAGTTCTCTTAATTTTTTAGTGTTGTGAACATTGCAAAACAAATTTTTTGTTTCATTTGGCCTGTCCTGTCTTCAGAGGGATTCATTCTCTCAGTTAAAACTAATAATTATTTGACATTCACAAATCTTAAAAAAAAAAAAAAAGTGTTTGTGTGTGTGTGTGTGTGTGTGTGTGTGTGTCCTGGCATTCTGAGAGCCTGAGGCAGGAGGCTCACAGGTTCAAGTCCAGCCTGGGCAATTTAGCAACTTAGTGAGACCTTGTCTCAAAATAAAAAATTAGAAGTAGGGCTGTGGATGTGACTTAGTACAAACGTCCTGGGTTCAATCCTCGGGACTGAAAAACACAATTAAAAATCCAGCTGATCTTGAGGATAAGACTCAAGCGCTGCTGATCTTTTCTGTGTATTCTATCTCCTCCCTCCAGTTCTAAGCTTTTATGCATTATAACTGTTCTCTCTTGGCCAGCCATAAAAAGAGAATTTCTGCTTTCAGACCAGTGAACTGACTGATCATATCATGTCAACTCTATTCTTCAGGTCATGTCTTTGCAGTTAAGATGTTTTATTTACAGATATCCCTTTGTTTTGGTTGTTTCATTTTGCTCTGTGTTTATATCTGCAAATCTAGCTGAAGGGAAAACAACAGTACCAGATCAGGGAGCACCTTATGAGAATGTACTTACTTTGGTGTTATAAATAAAATCTGGAATCTAGGATTCCCTTCTTTAGTTTCTCTCACCTGTGAGGAGATGCCCAGTTCCATGGCTGAGGCAACATATCTACATTTACTGTGTTGCACATGCTTCAAATCCCCTTACAGCCGTTCACCAGAGCAGAGGAGAAGCTGCCTGCAGGAATCAGGTGTTTTAATTCCTGGCATTAAAATTCCCGGGTGCATTAAGTTGTTCTTACACATGGCACCAATAAGACCAGATTAAATTTCCACCAAATCATTCAGACTGTCTGACTACTGTCTCCTGTAGTCAGAAGAGATTCAAATTTCCTACTTTTTAGGAAATATATCTAATATATGTAGAGCCTATTTGTTCTGTTTCTCTGCAGAACCCTAAGACAAATCTCATAATGATTTACATAAGATCGAATTAAATTCCATGGAAAATTTGGAGAATCTGATTCTAGTCTTACTTTCTTAGTAAGAATAAATAAATAAATGTATCCAAAAAATTCTAAATTAAAAATGTAATGAGATGAGACTAGATAAATTAGTTATTTAAATATGAAAGCTATAATAATTAAAATATGGCCTTCTTAAGAGCAGAAAAACATATAGATATAGGACCATGTTTAGCCCAGAAATTGATTTTATTCCATATAAGAATTTGCTAGACATTCCCAGGAAGGGAAGTTAGCATACAAAAGGAAGGAAGTGAAGTGAAGTTAGCGTACAAAAAAGATACCTACATACCCACATGTGTTGTGCCACTGTTCACAAGAGCCAAGATAGGAATCAGCCTCGGTGGCCATGAAGAGATGAGTGGATAAATAGGTAATAATGAATAAATGTGGCATATATACAGTGGAGTACTATTCAGCCGTAAAGAAGAGTGAAATCTTACCATTTGGTGCAAAATGAATGGACCTGGAGCCCATTGTGTTCATCCAGGCCCAGTCCCAGAAAGATAAAAATCACATGCTTTCACTTATGTAAGAAGCTTTCTCTTATGTAAGAGATTGAAAATAAATACAAATGAATACAAAAATAAAGGAATGGGGACAGGAAACTAGAAGATAGACCTCTACTGACAGGGAAGGGGAGTGGGGAAGGAAGGGAGAGGAAAGTAAGGTGCATGAAAATAATCAGAATTTGTTATACACACGTACTAATATGCCATCATGAATCTCAGTATTGTTACTGCTAATACATACAAATAAAATAAAACTACTTATTTTTAAGTAGTAAATTTTGTCTTCTGATTATGTATGTAGTATTTGTACATGTTATGATGGACAATGTGATGTCAGTTTTTAAGCCAATACCATGCTGTTTAATTTCTATAGTTTACTGATATATTTGCAAGTCAGGTAGTGTAATGCTTTCTGCATTGTTATTTTTGCTCAAGAAGGCTTTGGCTACTCAGAACTTTTTGTGGTTCCATATAAATTTTAGAGTGTTTGTCCTAGTTCTGTGAAGAATGACGTTGGTATTTTTATGGGAATTTTTTTATGACACCAGGCTAGCCAATTCTTCATCTTTTCAGCTGCAAATACCCTACACTAATGACTGGCGTGTCATACAAACATGATGCTGTCAGCTGAAGTGTGTCCCTCTCTGACATTGATGACAACATGATGATATACTGAGTGTTGTTCTAGAAAATTTGGCCGACTGATGAGACAGAGACTCAGGCTCTGTTCCTGGCCTCGGAATTTGCTTTGTGGCCTTGGGATTCACATCCCAGAGGGACTAGCAACACCTTCCCACAAAGCATCAGGGAAATGAGTAAGTTTTTGCAAGGCCCTTTGGCCCATGGAAAGTCACCAAAATGAGAACTGAGTCAAACTTGACCCGATCTAGAAGATACAAACTTAAATTTAGCATTTACAGCAAAGAAAGACAGATTTTCCTCTTTTCTGCACATATCCATTCTTGTTTGTGAACAGCTTCTAGGATCTGAGAACACAAAGATGAGTAAGACAGGCTTGCTTGTCCTCTAGGCCTCTGGTGAGGTGGACAGTTTTGGGAAAACCAGGAGAGCAGTCCAGTTGTGTGCCGTGGAAAGCCGGAAGGGTTTTCTGGCTGGAGACAGCAGAAAGGGAAATTGAGGGAGCCTTTCTTTGAGAGGATGGAATCCTAGGCTGTCTTTCCTTTGACAGTTATAAAACGTGAGTCTGGTCTTAGGATTTCAAGAAAAGATTCTACAAGTCATGGGATTGTCTCTAATTCATTTCACAAGGTGTGAGAAAGCATCTCTCCCTCTTTGCCTGCTACCTTCTTAAAAATGAAGTGCCTTGAAAGCTCATGTCCACACAAAAACTGCACACAGATATTTATAGCAGCTTTATTAGTAATTGCCAAAACTTGGAAGCAACCAAGACATCTTTCGATAGATATCTTGTAGTCTATCCAGATGGTGGGATATTATTCAGCACTAAAAAGACATGTGCTGCCAAGCCATGAAAAGACATGCAGGAGCCTTACGTGCATCTACTAAGTGAAAGAAGCCAGTATGGAAGTTTACCTACTTTGTGATCCAAACTATTGACATCGCAGAAAAGGTAAAAATCTGGAGACAGTAAAAGCATCCATGGCTGCCGGGGATTGAGGGATGAATAGGCAGAGAACAGAGAACTTTTAGACCTTAAAACTATTCTGTGATGCTGTTTTAGTGGCTACATGTCAAATGCCTCGTCATTTGTAAATGATAAAATGAAAAATAGTACTTTACGAATACAGGTGGCTTTTTATTTTTTATTTTTCAGTACTGGACTTTGAACCCAAGGACATTTGCACTGAGCTACATCCCAAGCCATGCCCCTTCTCTGAATTTTGGATTTTGAGACAGGGTCTCACTAAGTCATTAAGTTGTCCTGGCTGGGCTCAAACTTGCCCCCACTCTTTCAGAGTGCTGAGATTACTGAGGTGTGCCATTGTGCCTGGCTTACAAGCAACTTTTTAAAAAGTGCCTGTATTTTTTAAGTTGACACGTAAAACTAAGAAAATATCACAAATTTATATTCTTGTAAATACTCTTATTTAGACTAGGGTTACAAAAAATGTTCACCAACATAAGATATTTTTACTGCTCCCAAAATGTTTGCTTCCAAGCAGCCACAGATTCACTTTTTATGGAACGGATGTTGTGTTGAATGTCAAATGATGTCTACAGAGACAGAAAATCAAAATAGAACTTTTTGTTAAAACGAAACAACAGAATATCATTTAGCCCTGTGGAATATAAAAACACCCTCTCCCTATGCCCATCTCATATGACTTTCTGTGTCTCTGTGTGTCCCCGTCACCTTCCCAGCACCTGTCTACTTGGTGCACACTTACACCTGGCTTCTCAAGAGATGACCCTTCTCTGGGCTTTGATGTGCTGTGACTTGTGATTTCACAGAGCCTGGAGAATGGAGGGCGGAAAGAGGGCAGCAACCAAGGCGCCCTGACCAGCACCAGCCTCAAGGCTGCGTGGCCAGTGCAGTTACACAAGGTCCCTGGCTCCTAGCAGGTCCCTACACCTGGGATTCAATGCTCTGCAGTTGCCATTTTGATATTCGTAATAATTCTGCCTTAGAATCTGTGCTTTCTGTGTGAAGGCTGATGAAACTTGTCATGGTCCCTCCCTTGCCACTCCCTGGGACTCTTCTCTCTACTCCCAAGTGCTTTAAACCCTGCCTGGCCTTCTCCCCACTTGTATACTGCCATCCGCCGTGCCAGATGGTGACTTGGCCGTACACTGTCAGGGACAGATCCACAGGCACAGGGAAGGCCAGAGTGGGATGCACACGCCATGCGGGGGCAGGTCAGCGGCTTGCTTTCTTCAGAGCTGACACAGGTGACTCAGACAGACACTCTTGCCATCCCCAGTGTAGGGACTGAGTGTGTCCTTGCATGGAGCTTGTCACTTCCAGGTGCCCCCTAGCATCTCTGGTTTGGGGGTGGTGGCTAGTGGGCCATGGGAAGCCGCAGCAGGGGCCCCCAAATTAAAGAGCCAGCCCTTCCCTTCAGCCCTCTCTTCCCATCTTTCAGTGACACCAAAGTGCCCCAGATTTTATCTCATTCTTGGTGTGTTTCCAGTAGGCACCTCACCTTCTCTGCAGCCCTCCCCTGGTGTTTGCCTCTCAAGCCCTGGCTCTAATACTCACAAGTTCCTAGATGGTGCTGGCCGGACCCTCTATCACAAGCTGCTCTTGGTTCCTTAAACAGAGTAAGAGCTCAGTAGCAGATGCGGTTCACTGAGTAATGTCCCTCCAAAGATACCTGTGTCCCCAAACCTGGAACCTGTGGAAGATGTGTTACCTTACCACAAGGGAATTCACAGATGTGATTAAGGATCTTGAGATGGTGACAATATCTTGAACTACTTGGTTGGGCCTGATAAAATCAGAGGGATCTTCATGGGGGAAGAAGGAAGTTCAGAGTCAGGGAAAGAGATGTGACTTTGGGAGAGGCCATCAGAGAGGTCTGGAGCAGCTCCATGCTGGCTTTGAAAATGTAGGAAGGGACCACGAGCCAAGGGATAGAAGCTGACCTTGGAGGTGGGTCGACCTCTCATGGGTCCAGTGCTTGTACTCCAGGGCCTGGGCTGAGGACGTGGACTACGTGATCTCTGCCCCCTTCCAGTTGCCTAAGTGCAATGTGGGGTCCTGCCTGCCACCTACCTCAGAAATCCCCCAGAGAGGAGAAGATTAAGATGGTAGCCGGCTAAAATGACAAACTTCCACCAGAGTGGCTTTGGGCAAATCCCTGTACCTTTCTATGCCTCAGCCTTCACATCTACCAGACGAGTTACTCTTTCTTTAAGGTCACTTCTAGCCCTTATCCTCAGTAAGCACTTGTTCGTTTTGTGGTTCAGCAAGGGAGGTGGCCGAGGGGAGATGGAGCATTCTTGCTAACATGAGGTTCTGAGTAAGAGTCACCCATAGTCCTAGCACCAAGCAGCTCATTGTCATGGAGCTAACCACAGAAGGTACAGACTTCACAGACTCTCAGTCTGCAGAACCCAGGTCATTGCTCATTTAACCCCACACAAAGTTGGATTTGTATGTCAAGACTGAGCAACTGGTTGTGCTTGAAGTGGAGTGGAGGCTGCATCTTGATGTGGACCACAGAAAATCCTGCATGCCAGTCTCCACTGGCTCCACCAGGGGCAGCACAATTGGCCTTTTCTTCATGGAGGGCATCAAGGCAACGTGACTTGGAGACCTCAGGCCCAGGGGCACCCTCTAAACCTAATTCCTTTGATCTACTTGCTGCAGGAAGCGTTTGAAAAAGGAGACCAAAAACAGAATAAAGCCATCCTGAGCACCAGGGCCAACATTTACCTACTCTGCTGTTAGGCATGGAATGAAATGGCAATGCTCAAAGATGTGCACCTAAGCCTATCAATACCAAAGAGAGCACTTGGAAAATGACTGGTTCTTAGGTACACAGAAATAAATCCAGTCGTGGAAGAATCCCCATTAACCATTTGCTGCATACAGTGGCCTAAATATCTGCATTCCTCCAAAATTCCCATGTTGAAACCTAATCCCCAGTGTGATGGTATTGAGTGGTGATGAGGTCAGGAGGTCTCCCTGCCCTCTGGCGTGGTATTAATCTATTTATAAAGGAGGCCTCAGAGGGCTGCCTCGTGCCTTCTGTCATGTGAGGACACGGCCGGAAGCCACCATCCATGAACCAGGAAGCAGACCCTCACCAGGCATCTGCTGCAACCCTGACCCCGGGCCCTAGAACTATGAGAAGTAAATGGTCTCAGCCTCTAGAACTGTGAGAAGTAAATGTTTGTTGTTTATAAGTCTGTGGTATTTTGTGATAGCTCCTGAAGAAATTAAGGAACCTCATTTATCCTGTTGTTGTATTTTTTTCTGAAGTATTTTAAAGTAAACCCCAGTCATTGTAGTATTTCCATATGAGCCTCAAAAATCAGTTTTTCTACAGAATCCCCATGTCATTGTCATACCTACCAAAATTAGTGGTAATTCTTTGATAGTGTCCAGTATCTAGTCTCTAATCAGGTTTTCTCAATTATTTAAAAATATTTCTCTTTGGGAGTGTTTATTCTAATCAGGAACTAAGCAGTCCACACATGACATTTGGTTATTCTGTCTCTCAATTCTTGTACATCCTAGAATAATGGGATGAAATGGAGATGCTTAAAGATGTACACCTGAACCTTTTTATTCTTTGTCTTTCCTGCTGCAGAAATGGGGCCAGTTGTCCTGTAGAACAAGTGGCCCTTAGTGTCCCAGACTGAAAAGAGGAGGACACGGTAGTGTTATCACAGAAGAAGTTCGGCCTTCATAGAATGTCTTGGGATATGTTTCTGTGTGTCACTGGGCCCCTCACTTTATCCACTGGTATTTGATCAAAAAGGCAGAAGCATGATGAGTGATGTAGGAGAAGGTCTTTAGAGGGATTAAACTTGCTCTCTTGTGGGACCTGGCTAAGCAGTCTACATCAAGCAGTGGTTTCCACATCCAGCGTTGGGCCTAAGTTCACAGGGTGAGCAACTGGGAAGGAAAGATGGATATGAAAGGGCTGAGCAAGAACAGACTAGAATGGACAAAGACAAGCTGGCATCCTCAAAGACAGATAGGAACCCCAATTTGTCTCACTCTCTTTCAGTAGTGTATGTGCCTTCTCCATTTTAACTGAGTATTTATCATGCAATTTGAGGTGTGGGGAAAGTAGTACAGATTTCTTTTTTCTTCTTCAAAATTTCACAGATTTGTTCTTACTCCAGGTCTTAGTAACCTCAGCATAAGTTTTCTGGTTTCTTTTTTCCCTATGAAGTCAACAACTGTCACCTATCCTTTCACTTAGAGGAAGAACTTTATGGCTTCTCTTCAGTATATCCAAATTACATCACTACTCCTGTGCTTTGAGCCCATTAATATGTAAAATAAGGATTACTTGGATACAAGCCAGTCCATCTGATAACTAGAAGGACTGACTAACAGGCAGGTAGTGTATACAGTGTGGATACTCTGGACAAAGGAATGATTCATGTTCTGGGCAGAACAGAGTTGCAGATTGCAAGATCTCAGCATGCTACTGCGAACAGCATGCAATTCAAAATTTATGAATTGATTTTCCATTTGATATTTTTGTACTATACTTGACTAGCAATAACTGAAACTTATCTGGTCCCTTCTCTGAAGGGATCAGAGAGATCTCCAGTTCTAATACCTACAGTAATCCCCACCCCCCAGTCTGGGGTAATATTTAGTATTTAGTAATATTTAGGTACAATTTATCACATACTTTTTTTCAGGTTTCAATAAAACTACACTGTATAAAAATTTCTATCTTGTCAATGGCTGTTTCACAGGAACATTATCGACTACAAACACTTTGTAGCCATTCTCATCAAGACACAGAACCTATTTCCAACCCCGGATCCGGGCTGGCCCATGACTGCCTTTGGAATGTACCAGAAGTGACAGCTTGCCTGTTCTGAGCCTAGGCCTCAGGAGACCTTGCAGCTTCTGTTTCCTCCTGGAATCTAACCCTATTGTCATGGGATAAGCCTAAAAGAAGGAAAATTAGGTGGAAAGAGGCCCCAGGTCAGCCTGACTGAGGGCCCAGAAATCTGTGTGTGGTCAGGAGAGAAGAACTGAGTCATCCAGACCAGAAGGGCCTCCCAGCTGGGCTGAGGATAATGAGCTAAATGAACTATTGTTGTTTTAGTTGCTAGTTATTGGGGTGGTTTGTTATGCAGTAGAAACGGATGCAGAGGTAGACAGTCAAAGCTGGAGTTTAAAGTCTGCCTGATGCCCTGGCCTCTTAGCTGCTCTTCCAGACCTTTCTGCAAACTGATGGAGTCGCCTCTGACCTTTCATGATGAATACTGCTTAGATGAGGTTCAAAGAGTGCCCTTTTAGACAAGCAAATTTTCATCCTGTAACAAATATAGTTTTAATTCTGGCAAAAAAAAAAAAATCCTGGAAAATATAGAAAAGATTAAATAAGAAAAGAAATAAAGAAAACTATAATTACATAATCCACACAGATTTATTCTTAACATTTGTGTTTTTTAGATAGTTTTCTTTTTTATGTTATATATACAATATAATATATAGACACACATATAAATTATTATATAGTTTCACAGATGGAATTAATTTGTATATACAGTTCCGAATCCCACTTTTTCTCTTAACATGATTTGTATATTCCTGGTCATTAAAATTTCAGAAAATATCACTTTTAATGGATATAATTGTCCATGATAAAGATAAGTTACCATTTTTTATCTGTCCCCCACTAGTGAATATTTATGCTGTTTCCGATTTTTTGGCTGTAAGTGGCAATGCCATGAAATCTATGAACATCTTTGTTCATGTCCCTGTGTATGTCCTTAGGAAGGTAGAGTTACTGAGTTAGAGACCACTGACATTCAAAGCTTTATCCCCAAAAGAAACTCAAATGTCTGGGGAAAATAGCCATAGAAAGAAAATGTTTATTTTGAACTCTCAAGCCTGGAAAGGTCTTGCTTTTATTTTGATGGGAAAGATCTGAAGGGGGTAGAGGTGAAGTAGCACTTAGCTCTGCGGCTTCAGGAAAGTGGGAGTCTGGGGGCTTTCTCTGCAGGGGGCTGGGGATTGCAGCTCAGGGCCCCCCCACAGGGCACTCAGAGCCCACTCCTACAACTTTTGGGGTTCATTTTCCTGCCACAGAAAGGAGATAACCAACTCCTCATGTGTCCTCCTGGGAGGGGCTTCTCTCCCTCTGGCTGGGAGTTCTGCCAGCGGCTGAGGAGCTGATGTTCCCGAGGCCAGCACATTTGAGTTTTGCTCTTGGCTGGAATTCAGCCCAGGGCAAAGTAAACTGTATCTGGGCCAAGGTGAGCCTGTCTCCGTGAGGTCCTTGGGCTAGATGGAAAAGGCATGCAGAGCTGAGAACCAAGTGCGGTGGCGAGGGCTTGCACTGGCATGTGGACAGCCAGAATCTGGGCCGCTGGCTGACTCAGGAGCTCGCCGGAGGGTCACTTCAGTCCCAGACCTCACTCCTGGGGATGTGAGGTCTGAGGTCTGAGGCCTGAGGATGGTCAGACTACTCCTGGCCAGTAACAGTCTTAAACCTCTGCCGTGTAGACCCTAATTAGTGTCAAAGGAGTCCGTTCATTTTAAAAAGAAGAAAACTGGGATCCTTTGGGATTTGCTGTGTGCGGGGCACTTTACAGTACAAGGGAGGTCTTACTAATATTCTCATATTTTAAAACAAGAAAGCCAAGGCCACAAGAAATGAAAGGCCTTGCTTAAAGTTACTGGGCTAATTCATTAAAGAGCCAGCCAGGACTAAAACTGCGTGCAGACACAGGTACGGCAGGGAAAAGAGCACGGAACTCAGATAGCCTCCATGCTCTGCCTCTTATGAATCCTTTGAACTTGAGGGTGGCTACTCATCCCTCTTTAGCTTCAGCTTTCCTCTTCTGTAGAATGGGCAGCTACCCACTTTGTAGGGTCCTCTTAGAATGCTGGCAAAGGACCTAGCGTCCTGTCTGGCCTTCAGAAGGAGCACACTACAACCAGTAATGCCATCCACCGTACTTGCTTCTGTCACCTCTTGTGGGAGCCCCGACAGAGAAACCCACCCAGGTCTGGGTGTAAGCCCTTCTCCATGCCCATCATGTTCACACGCACCCTGGACTCCTGCTTGCCTGGTTCCTCTGCCACCATCTGGCTTTTTTTTTTTTTTTTTTCTGAGAAACAGTTTGACAGGAACCCCAGCAAGAAGGCTCAGCAATCTAAAGCATTATCTGTCTGTCCTGGACAAACTCAAACCCAAGGCAGAGCAAGGGCCAGCTGCTGGCCCAGAGGTAGGGAGGGGGATGACTGGAAGGTTACCTGTCCGAAGTGTTCAGCAGCCAGCAGATGGTCCATCCTGCCCCTCCGGAAAGATCTCCAACCAGGAGGGCCCCTAGGCCTTGCTCTGCTGGTCCCCAGGCCTTTGCAGGCCCGCCTCGAGCTTCCTCCAGGGGTCTGGCTGAGCATGCGAGCCTCCCCTTGTGAGTCTGCCCCAGGGTCCCCTTTAAAGCTCTGCACCCAGCACGGCCACCTCAAAAGGGACCCTGCAGGACCAGCCAGGCACCCGAGGGCTGCTTCCCAGCCTGCCTGGGAAACTTTTCATTTTCTATTTGCAGAATCACAGATGTTGACTTTTGATCTCTTCCTCTGTCCCTCAGGGCCTCAAATCAGTGGTGACAGCTATTTTATTTCCTTTTTATTTTTATCTTTTTTATTTTTTCTTTTCTCTATGAAGAGAAAAAGTCAGGAGGAAGCTGAAAGGTTTTGAAAACGTTGAAAGAGTTATATTCTGACTACCGGGGTGAGAAAGAAAAGATTCAGCCCTCTCATGAGAGGCTGGTGGCCATGAGCACACAGAGCTGGGTTGGTGCTCTTGAGAGCTTCTTAATCTTCAGTGCGTCTGCCTGTCGGCCAGGGGTCTGGTTATGGTGGGACCCAGGCTCTGCTTCTAAAGAGCCCCCGTCAAGGTCCACACTGTGGCTCTGGATCACTCCCAGAGGAGCAGGTGCCAAGGTCCTTCTGTGCCTCCGCCTGGGCTGGTCCTGCAGCTGGGATCCATAACCCCCGCCCCTGCCATTATCACACAGCTTCCTTGGTAGACACTTTAATGGAAACTCACACTTAGCTAGGATGGTGGCACACACCCTGTAACCCTGGCACTCAGGAGGCTGAGGCAGGACGATTGCTGTGCGTTCAAGGCCAGCCTGGACTACATAGTGAGTTCGAGGCCAGCCTGAAGTACACAGCAAGACATTGTCTCAAAAAGCAAAGCAAAACAAACAAACCTCACACTTAGGTTTGTAGCCCCTATGCTCCATTTAAACTGAAGGGCTTTCAGAGACATACAAATGTCCATAAGAGATGTCACATGGTGGCTCTTGGGAAAGGAGGGGTTATTGGGGCGGGGCTTCCTTCTCTCACCTCATTTTCTGTCCCCTTTGACTTATTCATCTTTTTTAAATGACATTCAGCTCAATCACAATATATATTGAATCTTCTGCCATTCCACAAGGGGACAGGCCTTTGAATACCAGTGAAAATTGCCTGTCTCTCCAGCATTTTTTTTTTGTTTTTTTGAGACAAGGTTTCACTCACAGTGACCCTTCTGCCTCAGCCTCCCAAGTGCTGGGATTACATCTTGCCTGGCTCTAGCAATTTTTTTTTTAAGTCAAGTTCTATATACTTTGTGCCCATGGGCTTAACTTTAAAAAATGCAATCTATGACAATTCAAAAATAATAACGCAGATTCCCCAAAGGCCTGAAGACCTCCCGCTAGGCCCCATCTCCTAAAAAGTCCAGCAGCTCCCAGTACAGCCACCCTGCAGACCAAGACTTCAGCGCATGGGGCTTTGGGGAAAGGGCCCTCATTCAAATGACAGCAGTGCCTGCCACTGATGAGTTCTTTCTGGCATTTAGCCATGAACAACCAGCTATCAGAGATTGTATCAGATGTAGTTGACCTGAGGAGGGACGAAAGCACTAATATATTTTTTCAAAAAGTTCCTCAGATCACTGAATGTCATGGTGTATGCCTGGAATTCCAGCATTCAAGAGGCTGAGGCAGGAAGTTCTCAAATTCAAGGTCAGCCTAAACTACACAGTAAGATGGTATCTCGAAACAAAAAAGAGCAAACGAAAACCTCCCCAGATGGTTCTAGTGAATTTTTAGATTTCAGAACCACTAGACTAAATGATGTCGAATTTTCAACGGTAAACTATTCAAATGATTGCTATTCTTATAAATTTAAAACACATTTTTGAGCACCTGTCATATATGTGAGGCGCAATGTGAGACTTGGGAGACATGAGTGAATCAGACAGTTCCTGCCTTCAGGATTCTCAGTCTAGCAAAGGAGACTGTTTACAGGCAAAACTAATTGTATCTGGAGGCTCCATAAACAAGGAAGCAGGGACATGTTGCCTCTATATATCTAAATAAAAGAAGAGGAGGGAGTGGGGGAACCTGCCTGCTTCCCCCATAATTCTATTCCCCTCCCCTTTCCTCCCAAAGGGATGTAACACAAATCACAGAAGAACACAGTGAGCGGCAGGGCAGATGGCTGGCTCTCAGACTTGAGTTCTGGGGGGAAGGGGCAGGACTGTGGGCCACCAGGGTGTGTGGCTTTCCAGGTGGTGTGCAAAACGTCTTGCAGGAATGAAAACCCACCCCACCGACAGCAGAGGCTCAGCACAGGATGATTAGCCAAAGTCAGCCTTCTTCTTCCTCCGACCCCTCTCCTGAATGCTCATCCAGCCACAAGGTTTGGTGCCCTTCATGTCCTCAGTGGGTCCCCTTGCTCCTCCGAGTCCTCACCCACCAGGCTCACCGGGCCCAAACCCCTCTCCCCAATGCAGTTCTGATCACCGTGTTGCAGGGTCGGTGGCCTGGGCTGGACCTCAGGCAGAGCAGGAATGGCCAGAGAGTGAGCGAGCTGCTTATGAACGATTACAAAAGAGGTGTCTGTGACTCCAGAAGAAATGCCACCCTGGGGGCCCCACATCTCAATTAATCCACTAAAGAAGAAAGTGAAAGGGTTTGGGCTGAAAATGGCACACGCCCAGGCCTGGCCCTTGACCTCACATCTGGGCCTCAGCAGGTAGAGTTGAGTGGTGATTCCTCCCACCGGGGAGTGAGTTTGCTCCAGGCAGAGCTGTCAAAAAGGGACAGGACTGTTTGCTGAGAACATGAATTTTCCACCAGGGTCGTCCTGTGAATATATGAGGTGAGGTTTGGGGGAATATTGAAGCAATGGTTAGGGTACCGATTACCTTTAATGTGCCTTATAAGGAAACTCTTAAAACCACTTTGTGGCCTGTGTTCAACAGCCTTCCAATTCCATGATTCTTGGAAAAATCTGAGCTGAATTCAGGTCTCCTGCAAGTGGAATAGTGACAACCCTTCAAAAGTATGAGTATCAATAAATGTTCACTGAGAGTCTCTTTGGTCCCAGCTCTGTGATACTCTCCGATGCATCCTATTTCTCAATCCTCATGTCCACTCCAAGCGATAGATATTATTATATTCATTTTGCAAGTTTTAAAACCGAGACTCGATGAAGCTGAAAGATTTGCTGAGTATCACACAAATGCCAAGTGGTGGGAGACTGCACTTCCTGACTTTGGTCTGCTGCTCATAGTATGAAATCATGATTTGTATTCTATTAAGACACAGTAAGGCCGGAGGAAAAAGCCCTCAGATTACCAATCTTCAAGAAAGAAAATGATCTTGAAGAAGAAGAGGAAAGGGATTTGGTGAACGGTGACGGCTGAATTAGCTGTCAGGGCAGTGCTGAAAATCCACCAGCAGGGGGCAGGACCCTGCCACGCTAGGCGCTGGTCTGGGTCAGTACAGCCGGACCTTTTCGGGGTTGGGTAGTGGGCAACAAGGGCAAGCCCAGCCCAGAGGGCTGCTGCGCGGGCCAGCGCCGGGCACGCGGGAAGCAGAGGCTCTCTTCCGCGGTCTGCACCCAGAAGGTGGAGGATGCCTGCGAGGCTGTGAGCAGAGGGAGGCACCGGAACATTCGCTGGATCTGAACAGGAACAGTTCGAGACTCGAGGGCTCCATCTGCCATTCTCTAACTGGTCACCACGTTCCCTGTCTGCGCCTGCCTGTGCATCCATGAAGAGAAGATAGTAACTCCTGCTCGAGGGAGTATAGGGGTAATCGGAGTAAAAGCTCTTTGCAAACTTAGCTGAGCATACAGGTGAGTTGCGTGAGTTCCCAAGGGCCCCCTGTGGCATCTCTCACGGGCACGTGAGCAGGGGACAAAGCTGGGGGAAAGGGTACAGGGTGGCCTGAGGTCTGGGCAGAGAGGAGAGGAAGTAGGGAACGTCACGGCCCCATCTGGTTTGTGGTCTCATGGACTTCAGGACATCGTCCCAGGGTCCTGTGGCCTATGAGAGGCACGAGGCTCTGAGATGCGGCCGGGCTCCTTCCGCTCCAGGGTTGGCTGGGCAGAAGCCCCCTCAGTCAGGCCGGCTCAGATCTGGAAAGGGCCGAAACTAACTGCTCGCCTGCCAGCCCAGCACCATGGCAGGAACTAAGCCATGCCCACTGGGCTGTCCAGGAGACTGCTTGGGTGTAACCACGATTTGCTTCATCAGGCCAGTGATTTTTTTTCCAGGCAGCAGAAACTCTCAGTACTTAACTGATTTGCCCAAAGTAACCCAGTGGGTAGAACACAAAACAAAAGCCAGAACCTGATCTTGGGCCCTGAAGACACCACCTGATATTAATGTATCTGCCAACACTGATCTTCCATCTGATCTCTCAAATTCCTGGTATAGAAATATAATTATCATCCTCAATTTATGATACATTGTCATTATCAAGCTGTGCAAAGACTCTTATTTTGTTTAGCTCATTTTATTTCATTTTCCTCTTATGCCCAGTTTGTATTCCCACTCCCCACACTGCTCCCTGCCTCTCCCCTCCCAAATGGGCAGGACTTAAAATTTTTAAACATGTTTTTGAGATATATATGTATTTTGAGATAGAGGGGATCTTTCTGGATGACTATAGTTCTAAATTTATGATAGTGGTCTTGTGCTATAAATCTTTCTCTTATTTCTTCCCCCAAATGCTTTCTTGTTGTTATTTTTAATCATATTAAAAAAAAAAAAACACTGTATTTACCATCTTAACAGGGCGAGGGAGTCATCAATGGGTGTAGAATTTCTGTTACACGAGATGAAAAATTTGTAGAGCTCTGTTGTCAACAATGTGCACATAGGCATGTAGTTAACACTACTGTATTACACAATGTAGAATATTTAAGAAGGAAAATTTATGTTATGTGTTTTCTAATATAATAAACTTATCCCTTTAACCATATTTAGGTATATAATTCAGTATTAAATATAGTTACAATGTTGTGCAACCAGTTTCCAGAGTGTTCTCATTTTGGCAAATGTGAAATGCTATGCCCAGCCCATTAAACAATTCCTCCTTTCCCTCTCCTCCAAGTCCCTAGTAATCACCATTTTGCTTTCTGTCACTGAATTTGATTATTCAGATTCTTCATGTTAATGGAATCACACCGGATTTGTCTCCTTGTAACTGGCTTATTTCACTTAGCATAATATCCTCAAGGTTCATCCCTGTTGTAGCATGTGATGGGATTTGCTTCTTTTCTAATACTCTAATAGTCCATGTCTATACACAGTAGACCACCTTTTGTTCATCCACTCATCAATCGATGGACTTCTAGCTTGCTTCCACCTCTTGGCCCATGGTGAGTAAAACTGCTATGAATATAGGTGTGCAAATATCTCTTCAAAATACTGCCTTCAATTCTATTGGCTATATACCTAGAAGTGGAATTTCTGGATCAATGGTAGTTCTATTTTTAATTATTTTGAGAAGTCTTTACACTGTTTCCCACAGCAATTTGCATCATTTGACAATCCCACAAATAGTGCACAAGGAATATAATTTCTTCATCCTTGCCAATGTTTTGGTATTTTCTTGTGGTATATCTACATCATCTAAGTCTATATTTGTATCTATATCTCGTCAAATAGGTATAAGGCAATACTGTGGTTTTCATTTGCCTTTTTCTGATGATTAGTGATGTTGAGCGTCTTTTCATGTGCTTCTCGGTCATTTGTGTGTCATCCTTGGAGATACACATTTGCTCATTATTAAACCAGTTCTAATTTTTAAAATTATTTATGGGAGTTCTTTATATATTTTGTATATTAATCCTTTGATGGGTATATAATGTGCATACATTTACTCTGAATCTATTTACTCCCTGTGCGTTCACACTCTCTGAATTGTGTCCTTTGATGCATAGAAGTTTTCAGTTTGATATACTCCCATTTGTATATTTTTGGTTTTGTTGCCTGTGCTTTTGGTGTCCCATCCAAGAAATCATTGCCAAGTCCAATGTCATGACATTTTTTCACCCGTTGTCTTTTAGGACTTTTACAGTTTTAGGTCTTATGTGTACCTCTAGATCTTTAATCCGTTTTGAGTTAAATTTTGTATATGGTATAAGACAAGGGTCATTATTTTTACCCAGTTCTCCTATTTGTTTAAGAGAATGTTCTTTCCTAGTGTCGGACTTATGCTGCTACCACACTATTTCAACTACTGTAGATTCGTAATGTGTTTTGAAATCAGGAAGTGTGTGTGAGTCCTCTATCTGTATTCCTCTTTATAAAGTTTCTTATTCAGGCCCCCTGAAAATTCCATACGAATTGTAAGATGAATTTTTCTATTTCTGCAATAAACGCCATTGAGATTTTGACAGGGATTGCACTGTAGCTCACTTTAGGCAGTATAGACATCCTAATGATATTAAAAGTTCCAATATGAACACAGGATGCCTTTCCATTGATTTATGTCTTTAAAATTTTTTCAGTAATGCTTTACGGTTTTCAGTGTACAAGCCTTGTGCATCCTTGGTTGATTTATTTTGAAATATTTTACTCTTTTTGATGCTATCATAAATGGAATTGATTTCTTAATTTCCTTTTTGGGTTGCTCTTTACGTGTGTATAGAAACAATTGATTTTTGTGTATTGATTTTGAATCTTAGACCCTTACTCAGTTTATTAATTCTAACTGTGTGTGTGTGATCTTTGGGATCTAGTGCTTTTCGGATTTAATCATGTCGATGTTCCTACCTCTGACCACTGCTTTGTGTGCCACTGCATGCATTTATTCATCTCTTTTCAGTGGCCTGTTCCCTTAGCAGTTCCTCCAGCAAGAAAAATTCTTACACATGTCCTTTTGCAGTCATATGCATGCATTTCTTTATGGCCAATACCAGGAGCGGGATTGCCAGGCCCGGGAATGTATCCAGAAGTTGTTCCCTCAAAGAATGGCCTCCAAAACAGTAACAACGTTTCACTACCAGAAATAGTGCATTTTTGGTTCCCATTTTCCCATAAACTTACCAACATTTTAGCTTCTCCACCTTTCTATTTTGCTATCTGGATGGGTATACCAGGGAACTGTACTTTTCTCATCATTAATGCAGTTGAGCATTTCTTCACACACCTAGTAACTATTTAGGTCTCCTCTTGTTTATTTGTTTAACCGACCTAAAGGTTTTCCGTCTTTTTCTTGTTGAGTTGGAAGAGATCTGAGTATAATCTTAGGTGTACAGCCCTTGGTGGCTGCAAATATATCTTTTCAAACAGTCACGCAGCTGTCTGTAAATTTCGTTAGACAGAAATATATAATTTTGATCCTATTTCAGGTCTCTGATTCGTATTTTACCACCCAAGGTCACAAAGATATCCCACGTTTTCAGCTGGAGTTTACCTTTGCATGTAAAATTGGGATACGCCTTTATTTTTCTCCTTAGAGTGAGTTCGCAAGATCCACCACCAACCCCAGACATCTCTATTCACTGTTTCGGTGTCACCTCTATCCTGGCTTAGGTTTAGGTTTTGAGCTCTTTGTTTTGTTCAATACTAGTTGCTTGTTCCTATGCCAATACCACACTCCTTTTCATTATTTCCTTTCAGTCATGGCTTGTGGTAAGGATGACCTCTTTATTCTCTCTCTCAGATATTTCTGGATAATTGTATTATTTCTTACACATTATAGAGAAAGCGTCATTTCCTAAAATAATTTAATGAAGTTTTAATGAAAATTTTATTAAATTTATGAATGAATTTGGGGAAATTCCTGTATTTGCAATGTTAAAATATTTTTGTCAGTGAACATAGTACCTCTATTTATTTGTTTACTTATTTGGTGGTGGGGATCAGACTAAGGGAGGGTCTTGCGGTTGCTGGGCAAGTGCTCTACCACTTGAACTAAAGCCCCAACCCCTCTTCATTTTTTTTTTTTTCAAATCACCCTTCAATACAATTTAATACTTTTCTGCTTAGAAGATATTACATTTCTTTATAAGAATGATTCCCAAATACTTTACAGTTTGTTTTAGATTTGCGTTTGCTATTCTGAAAACATTCTGTGCTTTTATGTATTTTCTATTTTAATATATATCCCATCATTGATATAGAAGAAATACATTGATCTTTGCAATATAATCTGTATCTAGAAAACTTGCTGAAGCCTTTTATAAGTCCTTGTAAATTTGATTATGTTGAATTTCTAATGTGGGCCATTAATATTTTTCCCCTTTCCTTCCTATAGCTCTTACTAATTTTACTGGCTTCATTGCTTTGGCTAAACCTTTGGTACTTTGCTAGACTATGGCTGTGACAGTGGGGAACTTTGATAGCAAAGATAAATCTGAAGTCTCTTCATGTTATATTTGCCACAGACACATAACAGTAGTCCCAGCCACTTGAGAAAATACACACTTAATTCTAGTTTTGTAAGAGATTTTCTTAAAATTTAAAGTTACTTAGATTTACCAAATTTTTAAAAACTTTTTTTGAATAATCATAACTTCTTTCTTTTCTTTTTTTTCTTTTTTTTTTTTTTTCTTTTTTTGAGACAGGTTCTTGCTGTGTAGTTCAGGCTGGCTTTGAACTCACTACATGTAGCCCAGGCTGGCCTCCAGCTCACAGTGATTCTCCTGCCCCAGCCTCCCAAGTGCCAGAAATACAGGTGGGTGCTACCACATCCTGCAATAATCATAACATTTTTGCCTTTCAGTCTATTTTATGAAACTTACATTAATAATGTATCCCATTAATCTTTCCTGTTTTGGAGTAAGTTTTACTTGATTATAATTTTTAAATATACTCTTTGTATAGTTCGCTAACATTTTGTTTTGAATTTTCAAACATAAAATACTCTTCAATTTTCCTGTTTCTATCATCTTCGTCTGACTTTTCAAAAAAGATTAGACCAGTCTCACAACACAGGGAGAATTCGTTTCTATTTTCTGAAACAAAATTTACATATTTTAGGGGATTATCTTGTCCTTTACGGGGGTGGAATTTATCTCTAAAACCATTTGGGAAGAGGTTTGATTACATGGTAATTCTTAACTAAATACACTACTTGACAACTCAATTTGCTGTTTACTCTTGTTCCAATTTTGGAATTTTATATTTTTCCAGAATTGTATCAATTTTAGTACGTTTCCAAATTACAATTCTTCATAACATTTTAGTCTAAAACTTTTGTTGTTGTGTCTTGTTGCTACTTTCTGTATTTAACACGTGAGTTTCTCTTCTATTTTTCCTCCGGTCTTATCAGGCTTTTTTATAGTTCATTAACTTTTTTTTTAAAATAGAAAGCCAGTATGTTTAATGTCTTTTATACGATATCATTTGTGTAATTTCTAAATTTGTATTTATTTTCATTTCTTCTCTTTTCTTTAGGCTTATCCTGGAGGAATTTTTCCCTAGATTCCTGTATTAAAAAATTAGCTACAAGAATGTTTCCAAAAGGGGTTTTGGATAAGTCATCTAAAGCCTTCTATACTTGATACTATTTTTATTTTACTTGTTTTTTAAATGATAATTGGACTATATATAAAATGCTAGGCTTAAAGTCCTTTTCCATTAACATTTAAAAATATTTCTTCACTGTCTTTTTGTACCCTATTTTGTGATCAAGGTTTTTTGTCATTGTGAGGTTGCTTTCCTTTTTGACCAACTTTTCCTACATAAATGTTTTGAAAATTCTCCCTTCGTCATTAATGTTCTTAAATTTTGCTGCTGCGTACCCAGATGCGAATTCTTTTTTGTATCCGTCTCATTTAACACTGGGAATCCTTTCAATCTGAAAGTTTGTGCTTGTGTTTTTTTTTCTAAGAAATGCTTAGTCACTATACCTTCAAGTACATCCTCCTTCCATTGTTTATTTCCTCCTTCCAGTTCTCAAACCTTTGCCCCTAACCACTATACTATCTTCCATCTCTGAAAAGAGAACCAACATTTTCTTGTGCTTGTCTCACTTCCTTCCACCGCACTGTGAAGGGCAAGACAGCGTCCTGCTTTATCTCTATTCCTGAGAGTCAGTTCCCACTGTGTGCTGAATCAGTGAATTAATAATGAATGAACTAAGGGAGTGAGGAGCGGGGCTGACCAGAGAGCTGGAGCGGGAGGTGCTGTGGTTACAGAGCAGGCGCCAAGCCTCAAGACTGCACTGTCCACACTCAGGGACGTGACTCTGTCAGGGGCAGCTGCCCCATTGGCAGACTGCTCCCTGTGGGAGTGAGCACCTAGGGCAGCCAGCCCAGTTCAGCCTAGCTGAGCCCAGCCCTGTAATAATGACCAGAAGAAGTGCCTGCCTTCTTGTCCGCTGGCTCTCCCTCTGCCTCCATGTTCCACTCTGACAGCTTCGGGAATCCTGATGGAAGGCCAGCCTGGGCTGTCCTCTTCTTCCTGGACCCTCGAGGTTCTTTTCTGTAGCCACCGGGCACATCATACTGCTCTGTCTGGCTCCCAAGGGCTAGGGAAGAATCAAGGAGACCTCCGTGTGCTCTGGAAGAGTGAAGGACCCGGAAGTGTGAAGCATCGCACACAGTGGTCTCACCAGGGGTCTGCCACAGGACACACAGAAGCCTCAGCCCTAGGAGTCTGAGGGCCTAAAGGGAAGTCCCAGATGGTGACGCGGAGGCCTTGATTTCATCCTGCTGTCTTGGCGGGGTCAAGGCTCCCCGCAGGCTTGGGCTATTGGAATCATGCAAAGACTTCTGGAGGCCTGAGCCAGCTTTAGCCGGATAGAGAAGTGTCTCCCTGGTGGTCATTCCAACCACTCTTTGGTCCTCCATTCTTCACCATCACCCACACTTTTGTCCTAAATTTCCCTGCACCACTCCCCATCAGTGCCTCGTCTGGTTTCACTGGGTCTCCACGCTGCCCTTTCTGCTGGTGACAAGGCCCGTACCTGGGGCCTTCCCTTCTCCTCTGCCCAGCAGAACCTTTGGGCTATGTCTGTGCCTTCCTACCCAGCTCTGAGCAGGGCCTCGGCAGAGGAATTCAGCCTATGGCGCCCCTGGGTGATCTGGGCTCACTCCTTAAAAGTTACATAGACCGTACTTCTTCACAACAGGGGCAGCCAAAGTCTTAACCCCAAGGCGGCACCAGTGGTAGAAACATCAGGTCCCCTGGCGGCCTGGTGAAGGGGAGCAGGAACAGGTTTGGAGCCCTTTGGATAACACACTTGGCAATAACAAGACCCTTGAGAAATACTCTGTGGTTTCCAAGGTCCAGACCTTTCCCTGGGTCAGTCTCTCTCTCCGGGATCTCGGCTCTTAGCACTCCATAAACTCCCCTCATCTTCAGCTTCTCTTGACGGCTGCTCCCGGCAACCTCTGTATTTGGCCAGTTCATGCTATTCTCACCTCTCCAGTTTTATTTTTTAAGTAGGCCTGATGGGCTCTCAATATGTCTATCCATCTGATCTCTCAAAAAAATCTTCCACTTCTAGAGAAGCTATACATCGAGAGGTTTCGATCGTGAGGCGGGAAATTGGATTGGATTATCTTGAATACCATTCAGCCCTGAGCTTGTTGCTTTGGTGAGATTTGTAATGTGGTTAACACTAAACTAGCACCACTAGGGATCACCGATGATTAAACCTTCAACTACATGGACAGTCCTCTTCTGTTAGCCAGAAAGTTCTTTATCTTGTGTTAAAATTAGTGAGTTATTTTGACATTATCTAGCTGAAATGTTCAAACTAACCATGTTTTTAGTGTGCCTTTGATATCCTATCTCAGTAATAACAAAGATAAATGATATATAAGAGATGCCTATATTGTGCCAGACAGTGTGCCAAGTACTTTACACGCACTAACTCATTGATTTCTCACAGTTACACTACAAGATAATCACTATTTTTATTACAAAAGGGGAAACTGAGGCACGGAGAGGATACTTAATTTGCCAGAGATCAGAATTGGTGAATCATGGAACTAGAATTCAAATACAGAAAACTACACCCTGAATTTATTAACCATTATACATTCTACGTTGTGAAGCTCAGAAAAGATTAGCATATGTCCCCCATAGGTAATTTATACCTCTATATCTCCTCACAGGAGGGTACCAAGACACTCTCTCTTTCCCACCTATCATTATGATGAGTGTCTGGGTTTTATCCTTCACACATCAAGAAAGATTGGAAGAATGAGAAGATTTTTGAAAGAGATGGATAGTACCAGAAGGAAAGACACTGAAGCCACACAAATGAATGAAAGGTAATGGTTGAGTCACACAAAGAAATGAAGCCACACATGTGCTTATGTGTAAGCAAAGCCTTACTCTGAATCGAAGTAAGAAGGGCTGGAGAGGAGAAATGAAGAAATTAGGAGTCTTGTAGAGGGCTTGGAAATCATAAGCACATGCTGCACAAAAGAATATAATAAAAAGAAAGATTCAAATTCAAAGATGTTAGTTCTTTCCAAGTTAATCTAAAGAAGTTCAACTGAAGTGCAACAGAGTTCTTTGTTTTGCATTGTTTTACACTAGACGAAATTCCCTTGGAAGACCAAAGGGCCAAGAAAAACTGAGAAACAATTTTGAAAAAGTACAACGTGGAAGAACTTGACCTACCAGATATCAAGATTTATTATCAAAATATTTAGTAAAAAAGACAATACAGTTTGGACATAGCATAGACTAATAAAGCAGAACAGAGTCCAGTCACACCCACCCATGTTCGGAAACAGGATGGGGAAGAGGCGATGTTATAAGAAGGGGTAATCCCTTTCATACACAAATGCTAGGAAAACCTTTTGTGCATATGGAAAACACAGAAGTAGATTTCTATATTGGATAATTCCAGGTGGATTAGAGAACTAAAAGAGGGGAAAAAGCATAATTTTAAAACACAAGATCAAAACACAGAAAAATTCTTTATGACTTTAAGATAAATATTTCCCTAAAAACAACTACAAACTATACATAGAGAAAATAGGAACCATAAAAAGTTGATAATTTTGACTATATTAAAATTAACTTCTGCACAACCAAGACTACTATAACAAAATGAAAAACAAGTCAGATACCCTGAAAACATACTTAAATGAATATAATGAAAAAAAAATGAATTAAGAAGAAAAAGACAACCTATGGGGGGGTGATGGGAAAAGAATATAAATTCATAGACAAAGAATTCCAGAAGTTTGATAAAGTATAAAAAGAAACACTCTCACTTTAATCAAAGAAATACAAATTAAAACAACAAGATACCATTCGCACTCACCAGGTGAGCAAAAATGTATGTTGGTGAATGCCAAGTATTGGGAAACAACTGCTAAATCATGGAGTCTCATTCACTACTCCTGGAGTCGTAAGGTGATCCAATCATGCAGGAGAACAATTTGGCAATAACTAGTAAAGTCGAAAGTGATTGTGTCCAGAAATTCCACTCCTAGGCATAGCATCAAGGAAACATGTATGAAGATGTTCACTGCACCACTGGAAACAACCTGAACATCCATCAGCAAGAGAATGAGTAACAAAAATGTATTATAGGTATACAATGGAATACAACGGTATATGTCACTAGAGATAAAAATCTAGCGATTGTAATGCTGAAGGAGAAATGCATACTGGTTAAATAATATTACTGTATATATGATTATGTACTATATTAGAATATAAAAAGTGATAATATTTTGTGTGAAAAGTTGGGTTTTTGTTTGTTTGGTTTTGGTTTTTTGAAATAGGGTCTCTCTACATTGTCCCTGAACTTACTATGTAGTCCAGGTAGACCTTGAAGTCAAAATTCTCCTGCCTCAGCTTCCTGGGTGCTGGGATTACAGGCCTGAGCCACCACATCAGGCTTGTGTGAAAGGTTTACAAGCCTGCATAATAATACTTTATAATGCTTCTGGATACACGAAGAGGTAGTACAAAGAGAAAAATATGCACACTTAAACCCAGAACAGTGCTTAGTTTCAGAAAATAAGGCAAGGGAATAGGGTGAAGAGGAATATGGGGGGGTGTTCAGTTGTATCTCTAATATTTACTTTCTTTGAAGTAAAAAGACATGAAGCAAATGTTAATATTTGCTAAGGCTGATGTGGCAGTCATTAATGCTACCCACTAAATATTCTGTCTGTCTGTCTTCCAAGCAGAGGATTGCATCTCCCCATCCACTTTGAAGTTAGGGCTGGTCTGGAGACTTCCTTGGTCCCGTGAAATGTGGCTGAACAAGACTTGCAGTTCTGGCTTCACAAGGCAGCACACGAAATCTCTGGCCAACATGGCAGCCCAGAGACTAAACTTCCCCCCTCCCCAGTCCCTGAGGAAACATGCCACATCCAGGCAACCCAAGGACTGGAGTGTGAGAGAGAAAGGAAACTGTTGTTTTCCAGGCACTGAGATTCGCAGGGTGGGGGGTGGTTGCTGTGGCACAACTGGTCTACCCTGACAGCGTCTCCCGTCGTCAACTGTGGGAGCCAGAGCCCAATTAGAAAGCCGGAGCTCTGCTCTAGAGAAATGTAAACAAGAATTGTGCAAATGCAACTGTGGCTGACCCTTTGCATGGCCTTTGGAAAGATCCTTCTGCCCTTCATTCCCTGTTCTCTGATGTCTGTGGCCAGCACCTGCCTGCTGTCCCCACCGACCAGCAACCTTTCCCTAGCAGGAGTTCATCTGCAGGAGAAACGTCAAGGAAACGTCCCTATACCTGGTGCCCCAGGTTCTTTTTCAGGGCTGCCTACAGCACCTCCCTCCCCGCAAAGTAAAGCTGCAGCAGAAGGCTGAGGAGGGGGCAACGCTATGGGAGAAGGAAGAGAAACTGGTACCACTGGCTGGTTCTCTGTGTACTGTGCGGAGAAACACAAGCAGTGCCTGGAAGTCACCATGAAACGCGATGCCTTTGAGAAGTTCCGTGGAAAGAATGACATCATCGCCAACCCTTCCCCCCACCCCACCTTTTTTCCAGTGGGAGTGAGAAATAAATAGACTGACACATTTTCCAGTCAGGGAGCGATTCTGGAGAGCAAGTTTACCTTGGCATAGGAGCTCAGGTGGGGCTGTGAGAAACCTTATCTGTGCCTGGCCAGTAAACAAGGAGCTGCAATCTCCCTGGAGCCTTGGCCACTGAGCAGGTGACCTCGCGAGGCAGGCGAACAGAGCAGGTGAACGGAGGGAGCCCAGGATCACCCGAGTTAGGTCAATATTGACTTAATCTGATCAACAGACTCCTTTACTGACTGTCGGTGGGTTGCCAAGAAAAATACCATCAAATCCATGAGATTCAAAGATAGAGTTCTTGTCCCTTAACCTGATTATTCTCAAACTGTAAGGTGCATAGGGTCACCCAGAGGCTCTCATTAAAGTGCAGGTGGGGATGGCCAAAAATTGCCTTCCTAACACGATACCAGTGATGCATGATGCTAATGCGACCGATCTGTGGGCTGCACTCAGAATTAGAAATCTTAAGTCTTTGTTCAGAGGACTGTCTGCATCTTACAGTCAAGCTGGTTACCGTCCAAAGAGCACTAAGACCCAGCACAGGTGCTGCACCAACTGCTTTGTGTCATCTAGCTCCTTTACCTCTCCGTACAACTCTGCAAGGTGGGTGTTATTATCCCCGCCCCCTCCTTGGCAGGTGAGGAAATTGGAGCTGAGAGAGGTTAATTCGTGCTTTCTACATGTCATTTCCAAGAGATTTCATTGCTACCTTTGCTCCCTTCCCAGTAATCTGAAACAGCCCGAAGACAAAGGATAATAGACACCTGTGGTAGAGATGGGCGTTGTCTGCTTCTGGGGATGTGCCCTCTCCACACCTGGGAATGAGTAATTCCTTTTGTACAGAGTCGCCAGGGCCAAGTATAGGAATCCAGAACTGCTGATATCAGTGTTTGGCCTAGGAAGCACTGGCTTCCGAAGAGGCAGTTGCCCAGAAAGGTGGACGCATCTGGCTTTCAGATCTTCCTGGTGCAGATATGTCCAGCCCTAGGACGTGCATTTGAAGAAAATTCTCACTACCAGGAGGAGTTGCTTCCATGTGTCATCTTGGAAAGAATGCCTTACCAGGGTCATCCAGGACTGCGGGAGAACAATAAAGTGCCCCGGCCTGTGGAAACACCAAAGAGAAGGCAATTATGACCAGCCTGACCCACCTGCAGATATTTAAATACCTGGAAGAACTAGGATGTGTCCTTGCAAAACCAGGGAGAAGCTGGTGTCATGTCTGGATCTCGAGGGGTGAGGCGGCCTACTGGCTGGTCCTGGCTGTGCCCTTTAGTCAAGTAAACGTGGGAAAGTGTGAGATACCCCTACCAACCCCGCACCCTTGAAAGACCTGAATTTTGGTGACCAGTCACCAATTTGGCTTGCTCTGGGACTCCATGAGCATTCTGACCTCGCCCCGAGTAGCTCCCAGATGCAGCCATGATTTGCATCGTAGGTGAGGAGGCCACATTGATGCTCCCTGGAAGTCACAGCTACCCCATCCCCCGGAAGTGGGTCCACAGCAGAAAACACTCAGAGCGGCAAATCCTAAGACAAAAGGAAGATCCTCCAGAAAGGCATATTTAATTTTGTTATTTAAATGTATCATTCTAGAAAATATTTGAGTTTACGAAAACCACACAAAGGAGAGGAAATCTGCAAAAAAAAATACAGTGGAAAGTGAAATAACAGGCAAAAGAAGACAATGCTTAGAATGGTTGCTACCTTGTCACTGGCTGTGAGCACCTCTGCACTGCACTTGGGCTGAGGTATTTTCAGACTTAGCTCGGACTTCCTAACCTATAAGGCAAGCCGGGATACTCCTAATCTACCAAGCCAAAGTGAAGATGTCTGCTTCAGAGAAGCATGTCTATTTCCAGTGCCTAGTCTCCCCATGGAGCCCCAGAAGGAGAATGAGAAGGCGCAGCAGAATGCCACGGAGAGTCCTCCACACAGCCCTACAGTAAGCCCCCGTGGGAGATTTGTAGGGTGCTTCCTAGAACACCTCCAATGCAGGCTGATGGCTTTGTCAGGGCCCAATCCAACAAGAGCAAATATGGAAGACTGCACAATGAGCCCACTGGGCTGGCTTAATCCCAGGACAAAAATCAGAGGAAAGAAACTGCTCTGGGACTCAGACAGGCTCTGGCTCTGGGAATCCGCATTCACGCTTCTCTCTAGGTCTCGTGCTGGCCTCACTCAGTGCTTTGGGGACTGGGCCTCCTGGGCTTCTAGCAAAGCTGCAGACACTGAAGATGGGGCACAGCAGGTAACCCACCTACAGGCCAGAAGCCGTGACCCTCAGTGCACAGAGCAGTCTCCACTCTTGGGTCAAGCAGAGGCCAAGGAACCAGCAGACCCATGTGCTGGTCCTGGGGTTCTGGTCGTGGGGTCACTATTCACTCACCGTTGGAACTTGGGAAAGACACCTCCTCTCTGTGGGCCTTTATCTGTCACCTGTAGAGTGGACGAGCCCGCCTAGCATTGAATCTGTTCCTTCTCTGAGGATTCTCCCAGCCGCAGGTCTCTGTAATGCACGGCGAACTGAAGAGAGGTAATACAGCAGGGTTGCAAGCTTTGAGGTCTGTGGAAGATGGAAAATGTGTCACCTGGATGTCCATTCCAGGGAGGGCCCAATGCCCACCAGCGATCATGGGCCCCGCAGGCTGTGTCCAGCTCAGCTCCTCCCCGGTCTTCCTCAGTGGTAGAGACCCACCTTTCCCAGCTCATGTCCTTCCCGGATGGCCCATTCCGTTGACTGAGTGAGGCAGGCAAAGAAGCCCCAGGCATCCTGTCCAGTGTGAGTCACTCGGACAGGTAACATTCACCTCAAGAGCTGGCCAAGATTTCCTGGCCCCAGTGGGCCAAGATTTGCCCGGACCTCTGTCTCTGCCTTGGGCTGCCTCTTCCTGGTCCGTTGCCAGGTGTTGATCCCAATCCTCGTCTCAGCATCAACTTGTGCAGAACCCCGTCTACACCACTGTCTGTGCACCCATGATTCAGAGAATTGCCAGGCACACGACCTCTGAACAGAAGCCATAGTGCTGTGGACTCAAGAGCTGGAAAGACGATGAGCAGGGCGGGCTTGACAACACCCAAAGCCAGAGCTGCTACCCGGTGGACAAGCATCACCTGGACACACTATCTGTCTAAAACAGGCACGACCCTTTTCTACCCAGCCAAGCTCCTTGACTGTGCTTTTCCAGCTGCTGATGCCACTTCTGGAACAGGCACCCAAGCCCCAGAACACCAAGGCTGCTCCAACTCCCTCTCTCTTCTCCTACATCCAGTCCCTAAGCTCTGAAGCTCTATCGGTAGATCACCTGTCATCATCATCCCCACTCCCTGGACACCCCGTCTCTCATTGCCTCTGCAGCATGGACTTGGTAGCCCTTTCCCTTCTAGCTCTGAGATACTCATGCCTGCTGCATGGTCCTATCACCCCGATGCCCGGCCACTGCCCAGCCTGCCAGTCACCCTTCCAAGAGGAAGAGAATGTTCTATTAAAGCCAGGCCCATCTCACACGCCTGTTTCCCCACCGTCACTGGGAGACGTTCATGGCTGCCTGCAAGAAATACCTAAACACAAACAAAAGGTGGCAAAACAATGTGAATTGGAGAAGTTTCCATTTCTATTTGGATTGTGGTCAGTGTTCCTTCCCTAGCCAAGACCCAGAAAACACAGCACTTGTTCAAATGTGGAGATGCCCCTGGCACACAAGTGTGCCTGCTTGTGCAGACATGTGGCGGGCCCCAGAACAAAAGAGGAGCTGGGTGACTTGCCGACACTCGACACCGTGGTATTTCTTAGTGTTCCGGCTGACCCCACAGCCATGCAGTGCTGAAGGAAGTGCCCATGGCCCTGTGTAGAAGGTCGGGCTGTGCAGGTGCCGCCAAGGACTAGACTCACCTCCGCAGACTGCCACACCGATGCGACAGCTCGCAGTCCCGTGCGCTGGTAGATAAAGTGTCAGCAAGTGGAAGACCCAGCACAACTATACCCACAGAGGCGCTCCAAAGAGGAAGTCCTGGGAGAGCAGCCATTCCATGTGGCACCGTTCTCAGTGGAGAGAACTGGCCTGGCTTCTCTTTCTCAGGAGCCTAGCAAGGGTTTTGCAGCCTTTGCTATGTTTTTCCACTAACAAGCAACAGAATGAAATAGTTAATGTGGGTTTTACTTTCCCTTCTTTCTGCTGTCTATCTTCAAGCAGGTCCCATAGAGGAACATTTAATGCTGTGCCTTTTCTGCTAAGGAAGCCAAGTGCTTGTCACTTTTGTCACTTATTGCATCTGAAATGCACCATAAACTGAGAGCAGGGAACATTCGGTCTATTTTATGGATGAGTAAACTGAGGCCTGACAAGGGAAGGGAGCTGTTGCTTCTTACTAAGAATGCCACATAACATTACATCTGTTGTGTGACTGTTAATTTTTATTATTTCTCTTCCTCCTCCTCCTCCTCTCCCCCTTCCTCCTCTCGCTTCTTCTATTGCATCTCTTTCTCTTTCCTCTCTTTCTTCTTCTTCTTTCCTCTTCCCCTTTCCCCTCCCCTTCCCTTCTTCCCTCCTTTCCTTCTTTTTACAATACTGAGACTAGAACCTAGGGACATTCTATCACTTGGCTACACACCTGGTACTTTTTGAAAGTTTTATTTTGTGACAGAGGTCACTAATTTGCCCAGGCTGGCCTTTGAACTTGTGATCCTCCTGCCTCAGCTTCTCAAGTACCTAGAATTACAGGTGTGCATTACTGTGCCCAGCTATATTTTCTTCTTTTTAAATGGAAAAATAAGCAAGCATTTGTTGAAGGTCATGGAAGGTCCTGGAGATGAAGGTAATAAAATGACAACAACACTGGGGAACGTAGAGGAATCGTCTCCTGTGAGGGACAGAAAGCCGAGGGAGCAGCATTTTCACGGGTCCACCCTGCAGCCACCCCAGATGAGAGAGGAGCAGGTTGCACCGAGTGGAGAAAGCCGCCACCCAGCAGGACTGGAGCACACTAATTGCTCAAGCTTTCCCAATACTAACAGCAGACACTTTAAAGAAGCAGGTCAGGAAACAGCCTGGGACATCGCCTCCACCTTCTGCTCTTCCTCTCCTGGGTGGGCATGAGCCGAGGGCCAGCTGCTTCCTTAGGCAGCTGCAGCTGTGAGACAAGGTTCCCGGGGGAGCGGCTCAGGTGCCCAGCTGCCTGGCCGGCCTCACAGTAGCCGAGGACTGGCGGTGTCGGACAAGGCTGAGACATGCCGCCCTACCTGCTCCCCGGGCCAGGGCACTGACCCTGCACGGGGCCGTGAGGCAGTAGCTTGTCACTGGCTTTTGCTTGGGGTTGGCACAGGACTTCCACGGCAAGGCCAGACCCACCTCGGCTGGTGCAGACCTGGGCAGGGGCACTGGTGGCTGGGGACCCCCTTAGAGGAGTCCTCTTCGTTCTGAAGCCTTGTCCCATCTTAGAAGGCAGGCAGGAAGAAAATGATCTGCCCAGACCTTTCTCCCTCCCTCATTAATCACTGGAGTTAATCCACTAAAATGCTGTTGTCACATTAGAACTAGGGTCAAGGATTCTGAGGAGGTTTGCCCAAAGGCCTGTGACGCATGCAAGGACAATTTGTATGTGTGCCCGCTGGCGGCACCTGGCCCAGACCTGAGCCACTCCCTCCTTTCCCCGTGGCATCATGGCCCGGTCTCGCATCTTGGTTTCCCTCTGTCCCCTCGCCCTGCCTGGAAGGCCACCCTTCCATGGAGACTCGGAGTTAGTACCGCATGTCATTCTCACAATAGTGCGGATTTATTTGTCAGCCCAAGTGCTCCTGCTTGGTGGCTGCCTGAGCTTACAAAGCTGAAGAGGGAAGTTTCAGGAGGCCGTAGGAAGGGACCTCGGGTTCCTGAGGTCAGCGAGCGCTTGGGGCCAGCTGCAGAGAAGTGCAAAACCAGAGGGGGTGGAAGGGGAAGTCTCTGAAGACTGTCACACGTACTAAACTTGACCTATTTAACACTTCTGCCAAAGCCCCTCCCAGCTGGGAGAGAAATGTTTCCATTAACTCAGGTGACAGGGAGGAAGGGAAATTGGATTGATTCGGATAACAGAAGTGATATTTTTTTTTCAGCAAGAAATCCTGTGCACAGTCCCTTGCACAGAGCATAAAGTGCTTTCCTAACCATAGTTATTCCATTTACCATGTGATATTTCGGGTCGCAGGAGGCCCCAGCACCTCTGCCAAGATCTAAATGTGGCTCTGCTCACCCCTAGCTCCCAACAGGCCACCGGCACTTCCTCCCTTACCCCCCAAGCCCCGTGATGTTCTTGTCAGCAGAATGGCCTTTATTTGGCTTCTACCCATTGCCACCCTCTCCCTTTAGCTTTCCCTGCTACAGTTCATTCAGCAGGTATTTATTAAGCATCTACTGTGTGTCAGGTGATGGAAGTACAGCACTACACAAACAGGCACACCCTTCACCATCACAGAGCTGATGTTCCGGTGGTCAGCACCCCTCTCCCTGGCTCTGTGCCTCGTGCCACCCATGGCCACATGCCTCTGTTGCAGCAGTTCGCATCTGGTGTTAGAGGGAGCTGGTAGGTCAGTCCCCTGCGTCCCCAGTGTCTGGCCTTTGCTTAGCAGGAGAGGCAGGCAGCCTTTTATTTCTTTATGATGGCCACTAGGGCTGAGCGTAGGGGGACTCACCTGCACACTGCAGTTGCATAGTGAGAGTACAGTTTCCCCTCAGCTTGGTGTTTCTTGGGGGTATCACTAATGCAGTTTAGGGGAATTGCCTTAAAGCTGTGTTCACGTGGCAGACACAGTGTGTTCATACATGGTGTGTTTAATTGGGATGGTTGCAAGGGTGACGAAGATGGAAGAGACCAAAAGTTCTCCTAATACAATTCCTGCAACGCCACCACCTGCCTGGCACATTGTAGATGCTAACGCCTGCTGGAATTGTTGTTGAAAGGGCAGGAAGGTATAATGTGGATGCAGCTATCTGATCCAGAGGCGGGTGCCAGGTGGGTGTGAAGTGCACCGAGGACTCCAGCGAGGCGGGCAGGCTCGGGTTACACGGGAGGAGCCCAGAGCTCTCACAGGCTGCCTTCTGCTCCTTGGAGGAGCGGGTCTGGGGTGCGAGTCTGCAGGGAGCAGCTGCCCCTGGAGGAAGCTAGCTGACATCCTGTCTACTCGAAAAGAAAACTGAAAGCGTGTTTCTCCACGGGAAGCAGTCTAGTGTCTTCGTCTTTCTACAGCACCCCACAGGTACGGTGGGGCTTCTCCAGGGAAAGGAGAGGCGGCCGTGGAATGAGGGAAGCTGCCTTGTTCTGTGGTCCTTGCTCTTTGTTTAATTTGGGGACGGTCTCAGCCCCCCACGGGGAGCTCTCTGCTATTCGATCTGTGTCCTGGTGATAGTAAGGCCTCCTTTCTGGCTGTGGAAGCGCATTCCTGTGTGGATGTGGACAGAGAGAAAGCAAGACGGAGCCAGAGCCAGCGCAGGAATGTGAGCTCTTCCTTAATTGGACAAGAGAACCTTGAACTGGTTCCAGCTGGAGTGTTTTCTTTTAGGGCCTGGACCCTGAAGATTCCAGAGTTTTCTTTTTCAAAAAAAAAATCCCTTTAATTCAAAGGCCTCTTGATAGAAATAAAGAGAAAGCCAGGGCTGAGTCCTCTTGATGTTTGCGAAGGGAAGAATTGACGGGGAGCCAGATTCCAGGCTGCTTTGGGGCTAAGCAGGTTCTGGATGGAAAGGACGAGGTAGCTCCTGAGGTGACACACGGCAGGAGGACCCACGGCCTTTGTCATGGGCCGCAGAGTCCTGATGCTGAGCACTTTTCTCAGGAGCATTTATAGAAGCCATTTCTCTCAGCCTTCTCGGTGCTTCCATCACCTGCTTTGACTGCTTTAGGAGCCACAGAGAGGTCAAGTGTCTTGCCTGAGGATGAGCAGCAAAGTAAGTCAAAGGCTGCAGGATTTTGTCTGTGAGTTTGAGTTGCTTTGCGTTGTTGACTCCAGATTTCTCGCGGCTGAGGTGGAAAGTTTGTTCAGACCCTCAGGCCTCTCTCTGGTTCCTTCATGCACCCCTTCTGAGAGGTACTTCAGACCCTCAGGCCTCTGAAGATGCTGGGCTATGGGGACCACAGTAGTGGCCACCAGACAGGGCATCGCTGCTCACCTCTGATGCCTGCCCCCTTCAGGCCGAAACACTAATCGAGGGACTCCAGGGGGAAGTGGGACAGTGTGTGACTGAATGCAGGAAAAGCCTGAAGTGGATGAATTAACTCTGCTGAACTCCTCTTTCCCCCAAACACCCAAAAAACAAGTCTGGCATCTGCTCAGTGCTTTCCAACTTACCAACTGTTTTCACAACATTGTCTCATTTCATCCTCACATCAACCCACACACATTCTTGCTGTTCAGATTTTTTATGTACTCAAATGAGTTGCATTAAAATATCGGTCAGAAACTCCTTCTCCTACCCACTCTTTTTTTTTTTTTTTTTAACCCTACCCTTTGATTGATATCTTTAAGAAGCTCCTAGATTCCCAGGGTGGGAAACTTGTTTATTCTGCCAGCCCTGCCCTTACTGGACAGATACCAGGAGTGCTAGGCTTTGCTATTGGAACTTGCACTCCTGTATTCAGTTCGTAGTTTAGCTGATAAAACGGACAAACCCACAGAGACTGTATCTGTGGCATTTGAGGGAAAACAGGCTTTGGAACCGGCAAGCCCCAGAGTCAAATTTTGATTTGACCATTTGAGAGCCATGTGGCCATGGTCAAAGTTACTTGCTCTGTAGGGCCTCAATTTCTCCATCTGTAAAGTGGAGCAATAGTGCCTATGTCTGAGGTCTTAGTGAAGCATAAACGTGGAAGCTGGTAGCAATGAGTCTCAGTAAATGTTATTCTTTCCCTTCTTCTATTTTCCTCTCCAAGGTCAAATGACTTCTCCATGAAGTCTCTTGTAACTAACCCAAAGCACTTACTAAAGTACCAGTTTCTCTGCTGCTAGGCAAATGTAGTGCAATACTGTCTTTTTGCAAGCCAGAAAGAGAGAGAGATACAATGTGGGTATACGGCGCTAAATGGATTTAGATGGAGACTTCTTTTTTAATTAGATGAATAATGAGCTACATGTCTTGCCTCTATAGCTCAGTTCCAACCAAGGTAAATCTAATAACATCTTAAATTCATTACCTTTATTCTTTAAAAAAAAATGTTATTTTAGGCAAGGAAAGAAGGAGCTGGAAAACCAAACTTACGCAAAGTTGGAAAGCCAAATGATTCTGACTCTATCTAGATTTTTACTGAAGCCGAATTGCAATTCAACCTTTTGGCTCCTTAGGACAAAGGTGGGAGAAGGGAGGTAGGGCAGAGGTCTCTGGCTGGGTATTCAGTTCCCTGATCTGTGTGCTGTAGAGAATTCTCAAAAACGTTGATGATGGACTGAGATGGTGCAGAGTACAGATCTCGCGTTTGATCTTTGCTGCTGACTTCTTGGCGAATGCAGTCACACTGTAGCGTTAGAGTGGAAAGAACATTTGCCCAGTGGTCTGAAGGCCTGGGTTCCACCTACACCACCTAATAGCCTGGTAACCTCGGACGTGCCATTTAATCTCTTCAGTGTCTTCTCGCCTGTAAAATGAGACCAGACTGGATGATTTGGAAGGTCTCTTTCAGCTCTAAGGTTCTGGGGCTCTAAGTAACTTCATTCCATTGTGTGTCTGTTCCTTCATTTGTTGAAGGGCAGGAGGTATTGACACCTATCTCTCTGGGCACGGGCAAGAAACATTTTCATGTTTAAATGCCCCAAGTCTTTAGAGAAACAAAGGAAAGGCAGTAACATACAGTAGTCTAACAGAGTGATGCTCAGTGTGTGAACAACCTCCAAGTTCCAGGCCCAGCCTGGCCCTTTCTAGCTGAGCGACCTTTGGCGTGTCCCCTGAGTCATTTCAGCCTCAGTTTGCACATCTGTAAACTGAGAACGCTAAGGTAAACTGAGTTAATCTTACCATATTCCTTTGAAAGCTGAGATAAGGTCGATGCTTTGAAAAACTTTGAGGCACTAGTAAAGTGTTAGTGAGAAATCATATGCTCACTACGGTTCAGCCTGTCATTTTCCAAATGAATGACTGCATCATGAAGGCCTTAGAGGAGAGACAGAAAGTATAGATTTGGGGTTACCAGCCAAGGTTTATTTTCCACTCTAATTTACTGACAGTTGAAATTTAGCTAAAACAGGCACTTACACAAAGTTTCCCAAAGAGTAAGCATCAAGTAATTGCCTCAGCATCCTCCCATGTGGGGAATCTCCCCAGAAGCCAGTGTGCACTGCTGTAATTCCCGCCTTCCTTTCCAAAAAGAGCCATTTTGATTTAGGGCATGGGGTGTGTTGGGGGAGAATAGGTTCAAGTTTCAACAATAATAAGTAGGCGATAATCACAAATATGGAAAGTATGTGTGTTGTATGTCAGTGTGGTGTGACAGCCTTTTATCGGGCCTTGTCGGGGATGGCTTCCTGGGAGAGACCCAGCAGAAGGCTTCTGTCCTGCTGGCCCCAGGCCATGGCTCAGGTACCCTCGGGAAAGCTCCTACCTGGAAATCAGCTCTCCAGGCCCTGGCTTCTCCTTTGGCTCCCTTGATGACAACGTGTCACACCCAGATAACCACACGGAGATTTCCATGCAACAGGCATGAACAGCCCCTCTTCCCAGTAACCCCACTCCTGCAGCTCTCCAGTTAGCCCTCCCTCAGGTCACAGCCGCACCTGGTACTTTGCAGCCCAGTCGATCACTGGTTTAGCTTGAGGAGTAAGGACTGAATTTTTCTGTTTGGAGGAACAGCTTGTTGTGAAGCCACTTTTTTTTAGGAAGCACTTTTAACTCAGGGTATATTTGTGAACGATTGGGACTAGCAATGTTACTTTAATTCTCATTGATTCTCTTTATCAGAGCTGGTTTGGAAGGGCGATGAACATTTTGAGAGCCCCTTCTTCCAGCCTCCTTACGGTCCTGCCTGTTAAACCCTTACCTTTTATGCCATCATCCTTTTTCTGTGAGAGAAGCTCTATAGTTCCTCTTTTACCCATATGTGCATGGATTCAATACATTCATTGACTCTTTGCAGAGCTGACTCACTTCAAAGCCGATTTAACTTTGCTTAGTTTGTAAGACCACCCTCCTTTCCCCAGCCTCTACATACAAAGGTCAAGGTTATAAGGCTATTGTGCGGGAGTAATTGAAGCAGAGGCCACAGAGGGGCAGCGCTTGGTGCCCAGTCAGATTCCTGTGGTCCTGGGTCTGAGAGCTGTGCATCCTGGCCGCCTGGACAGACCCTGGAGCTGCAATTCTCCGTCCCTGTGGGTGCGTTCATCTGAAGCCCTTTGTTTCTGCTGTCACAGAGCGACTGCTTGGACAGATCCGGGAGCCAAGCTAGTGGAGTGTGTCGTGGGTCGCCCACTGCACCCCCTGTGTCCACCGTGGACCGTGTGTGTGTGCATGCCATGTGTGTGTCCAACGGAAAAAAACCCAGTCCGACACCACATCCTTTCTCCCACAAGCAAAACAGATCTCAGGGCTGCAGACCAGTCCATTGTAAACCAACTGGTCCCCGCGGGTAGTGGAACCCCAGCTCCGTGTCTCTCTCGTCTTCCCTCTGCTTTTTTAGTGGTCTTCTGGCTTGCGCGCAGTTAGCCCGGGATGGAAATGACGATCGCGGTGCAAGGATTCCGAGGGGGAGGCCTAGGTGCGGGATGACCACAGAAGAGGGGTCCGGGGGTCTGGGGGTGTAGGCTGGGGACCCCGAGCCGGTGCCAAGGAGGGCGCGGCGCCGGGTGACCCGGGTGGAGGAAGGGCACCCTCCCCCTGCGCAGCCAGGCAGCCGGGTGGTCACGTCCCGCGCGGGCCCTGCGCCCTCCTCACGCCCACCGCCGTCGCCTTGGAGTCCCCGCGTGCGCGCAGAGAGGGGGCTGCGGAAGCCAATGTGTTCGTGAGCAGGAAGCGGCACTGACATTGAACTCCAGCCCGGGTGCGCGCGTGTGTGCGTGTGTGCGCGTGTGCGTGTGTGTGAGTCGTGGGGAGGGGGCCGGGCCCAGCTGCAGCAAACCACGGGCTCCCGGCGCACAGCCGAGCGCGCCCCCGAACCGCCGCCCGCAGAGTCCGCGAGCGCTGAAGCCATTCATGATTTTGGTGACGTTATTCCAGGAGTGGGTGGGAGAGGGCGGGGCCTCTCGGGGCCAAGCCCCGCCCCCATCCGTATAAATACGGCTTCCTCGGCCCTTTGTGGGACCGTGAGCTCGGCGGAGAGTGGGGCGCCGTCTGCACTCCGACGCCTCTGGCCGCGGGGCCGTCTCGGGAAGGCGGAACCGCGACGCTCAGCGCCCACGCTCCGCGCCCGTGTCATCTTCACTCGGGACGCAGTGACCATTTTTAAATCGAGAGGGCGCGGGTCAGCCTCCCCTGGGACTTCATGTCTGTATATTTCCCCATTCACTGGTGAGTATCCTGAGCCTGCGCCGGGCGCCCGTCCAGCAGCCGGGGCTGCGGGGTCCGGCGGGCTCGTGCCGGTCCCGGGCGCGGGGCATCTGCAGGCGCGGGCCCCCGGCCCCACCCCACCGCCCGAGCCCATGCGGGAGTCAGCGTCAAGGTTGCAAAGGTGGGGGTGGGGGGAGGTGGTGCTGAGAGCATCCAGACAAAGGAAGTGAACTCGGAACCTTCACTCGAGTGACGGCTGCGGGGTGTGTATGTGGCGGCGGTGGGTGGGGAGAGCCAGGGGTCCCGGCTGCACCCCTCCGTGATGAAACCCGCTCTGCGGAGCCCTGCGGGAGGCGCGCGCCCTGCCTGGCCGTAGGGGCTCCGGCTCTCCCCGGACCCCTCCCCTTTTTCTTTTTGTTTGCATGCAAGTCTCGGCGTCGAGGCCGGCCGCAGCGGGGTTGAGCTGGTGCAGCCGCGGCTTTTGCAGAGCTCCGGGGGATGAGAGGAGGGAACGCTCTCCCCATACGTAAGCCACGAGCTGCAGGACGCACGCCGCATCCTCTCGACCCCGGCCCTCTCCGTAGCCCCTAAAACCGACGCGTCTTTGTGGGCGCCGGGGCTGGGGAGGAGCCGCCCTCGCTGTGCGGAGCGGCCGGGAGCCTGGACCGGGCGGGAGGAGGCAGAGGTTTGCCCCTAGCCGGGAAGGATGCGGGGAGAGGCCCCTGCCTACTGGGACGTACGCCGGCTGCTTCTTCCTTCCTGCGCCGGGGTAGAGGAGGAGCGGCCCGGGGGCGAGCGTCGGCGGCCCCGAGCGCACTTCAGATGCGGCGATGTGGAGCCGGGTCCCGGATCGCGGCAGTCGCCCGGCCTGGGAGAGCGGGGCTCCAGCCGGGCGCGGCGCTTCCCAGTTCAGGAACCGGAAAGTTCATGCTTTTCGACTTCCAACTTTTTGGGCCCGCGCCACAGCCCCGGGCGAGGACAGAACGCCCCTCCAAGAGGCCGGGAACCTGGAAAGAGTTCTGTGTGGGTGTCCTCTAGTCCCCTCCTTTGGGGGTCCGCCCCCCTTTCCATGACTCCGGAGGCAATTGCCTCGAAGGTCCCAAGTACTGAATCTAAAATTGCCCACAAGCCCAGCATCTTCTTCGTCTTAGTCTCAGATCTCGCATCCCAGCTTGGCTCTGAACTCTTAGAACAAAATAAAAATGCCCCCACCCCAGAGGCTCCTGTAGGCTTCTTTTGTGGGCGTCTGCATCTCCCTCCCCTGGTGCAGGGCAGCTGGGTGCCTTATGACTGAGGCTTCGAAGACTAGTGGAGGCTTTGAGACTTGGCCCTTAGAATTTAGCAAGGTAGATGTTAGGGCCCCTTAAGGCTATTGGCCCCCGAGAAATTAAGATTTAGTACTATTTTACTGATCAGAGTTTCATAGTTGGAAATACTTTTTCCCAGCGTCAGCCCTTCACATAACCATGAGAGGTGCATTGTTAGCATCTTAGTGACAGACAGGGCACCTGTGGCTCAGAGACGTTGTATGACTTACTCAAGACCACGCAGCTCTTGAGCAGCGCAACCTAGACCAGAATCTACTGCTTCTGTTTCCAAATCCAGTGCCGATTCTACTGTGTAATGATCAAAAAATGAAGAGGCATCCGCTATTCCTGTTGCCTTAGATGTAGTCTCTCTCTAGCCTGCCTTATTTTTTTTTTGCCTTTTATTTTTTTTAACCGCAAGGACGGACACAATGGTGAGCATACTGGGTGCCGTGTAGTCAGTGCCTGGATTTGGTATGTGTGTTTGGCATTATGCATACAGGACTCCAGTGTGCCCATGGCTTGTGCAAGGATAATGGACCGTTTGTGTCCTGCTTAGAGAGTACAAAGCACTTTCACATGTCAGCCATTGGTGGGCCAGCTTGGCCCCTCTGGAAATTTCCTTTGCAATCAGTGTCCGGGTATCCTTAAGGCTTTAATCCACGGGATGTTTTTCAAGCTGTGATCTCGCAGCTGCTGCGGCTGGGGCTGGAGAAGGGGGTTGGATGGCAGATGTGAAGCTGGTAGAAAGGCTGAGCCCTTGGGGCTTTAAGTGGGACATTTTGCCGAAAGGAGCACCAGACAGGCAGGCAGAGACGTTTAGGAAAGCAGCAGGATTTGGACTTTGTCTTCCGGAGTCTGGCCTGTAATTCTTATTATGTAATAATAATATGCAGTTCCCCTTTAGAAATTCATTTGAGGCTTACTTGTATTCTTAGATGGAGAGGTAAAAGGGGACCTGGCTGGAATAGTTTCAATATAGACACATGGATCCAGCTACCGACTCGTTCTGGCCTTTAGAGGAGAATGCAGGGTCGCCGTGTCTGAGGGTCTCCTGTGTCGTAGTGTACAGGAGAGGAGGGCAGAGCTGGCTTGCAGACAGCGGGTTTGGTTGGGGACTGGGGTGGGAGCCCTGTGATACGGGCTTGGAAAGTGCTTCCTCGGGGTGGGAGTGTGTGGCTGTGAGCTCCGGTTAGAGCACCTCGCATCCTGTCTCCAGACTGTCCCCAATCTCATAGCCGCAAAGGCACCCAGAGGAGTGTGAGGTTATATGTATCTGTTGATTTCATTCCGGGTTTCTCGGCAGCCCTGACTACCTGAGATCAGCCGAGATGACCGAGGTGATGATGAGCACCCCGTCCATGGAGGAGATTGGCCTCAACCCCCGGAAGGATGGCCTTTCCTATCAGGTGAGTTAAGTACTTGCCGGGGCTGGGGACAGACTTGGTTTTGCCACCCACTGCCACCTGTAAGAGCTGCATGACCTGGAGAAAGTTCCCTCATGCCAGTAAGCCTCAGTTCCCACATCTTTAAAATGGGACAACTGTAGGGCTCCACTCACGGGATTTTGGTGAAGATTCAGTGTAACAAAGGGATGAACTGAAGGTGTTGATAATGTCTGGGACACATACAGGTCCACCAGATGTTAGCCGTTGTTATTAATGGGCCACCCTGGTTTTATGAACTCACCCTCTCACAGCTGCAAGAGTGGGAGAGATTGGAGTGGTCAGTTCAGACCAGAACTTCCCTTCCTGGCTAGGCTTTGGGCAGTAGGAATGTGGTGGGCGAGTTAGCTCATGGGCAAGGGTGGTCTGATGAGGAAATACCTGTGTCAGACACTGCTTGCCTCTTTGGGTTGATGATTGAGCAGCTGATTCAGAGTTGGTGCTCAAACTATTTAAAGAGGGAGCTATCTCAGGGATGCTGTTGCTGGGATGGTGCTTAGAGATCATCTTCTCTAGTGGATACAGAATGCGCAAGGACCAGGAAAAGGGTCCAAAGTGACACCTTTGCATGGTAACCCCAGTGCTGTTTCTGGCTTGCCATGCCCAGCCAGTGACTGAGCACCTCATTTACCTCCAGGCAAGCTAACTGGTTTTGGATTGTCAAGTAGAGTGTGCTAAGTTTGGGGGAAGAAGGAGTGTGCTTGTAAGGGAAGAATTTGGAGCTGCCTCAGGGAAGATGCATGGGGCTGGCAGGAAGTACATACATGCTGTGGGCCACGCACAGCTCACATATCACCTTTCTTACTTTGTGCTAGGGCTGCAAGGTGGGACTTCTCAACCAATGCACAGAGCTGGACACAGGCTGAGCCTGAGTCGAGGCTTTGTGTCTCTCCGACACCAGAGCCTTGTGTCATGTGTCTGCACCTTAGGTTGGTTCTGGCTAAAGTCTAAACTTACTCTGGCTGGTCGTTCCTTACAGCTACTGCAGGGGCATGAACTTTATAAAGAAAGAAACAAACAGAAAGCTAAGGTGGGTGCAGTGAGGTGATCAAAGAGAACCAAGATGAAAGCTAAAGTTGAGAACCAACTTCAGACTCTTGGGAGGTTCAAGGAGGCCCCTTTGTTTTGTGTCAATACAATCAGGACCCCCCCTTGCTGGCTCCAAATAAAGACTCTGCTAGCATGCAAAGGGGAGCAGGTAGGGGGGATGCTCTTTCCTGGGCTGGTTTTGTGCCACCCTCCCCCAAAGTGAGCCTGAGGATGGCAGTCAGTTGAGGGCCCCCTAGCCTGGTGGGAGGTGCAGAAATTTCCTGGCCCACCAACCCTGGTGTTTTGGAGATCAAGTTTCCAAGCTTCTGAGTCAGACTGAATCTCTTTGTGGTTGCAGGTGAGATTTTCTTTCAGTTCTGGGTTTTAGATTTCCATCACAGAACCTTTCCATATGCACTCTTCAGTGTGTTCGGTGTGCTTTCTGTGCTCCTTTTAATTGTGTCTCAGGGTGAAGGACCTGGCACTTGGGGGCAGTTTCCCCAGCCCTTTAAATCCTTAAGGCCATTCTATAGCTGAGGGTTAGTGCAGGTAATAGAGGAAGGATGTCTTGAGGCTCCAAAGGCAGGTGTGGGGGTAGAGCAAAATCTCACTTGGGCTCCCGAGATATCTCAGTGCTGCCTGAGAGAAAGATCCTCAGGTCTTCCATGGTGGTGCTGGGCCGAGGGCCCAGAACTCACAGCCCCCAGGAAAATCTGTCCGGGCCTCCTGGGTGGGAGGGAGCTACTGCCCCCAAGGCCAGAAGATCTTACCTGGAACTTCATAGCATGCTTCTCATAAGACGCTCTCAGAAAGGGCTCTTCATTGCCTGATGGAGAGAAAAGTGAGAAGTCTAGTGTGTTTTTGTTTGTTTGTTTTGTTTTCGTGGTACTAGGAATTGATTTTGGGGCCTTTACACTGAGCTACATTCCCAGCCCTTTTTTTTCTTTATTAATTTTTATGTTTTGTGTTGAGATAGGGTCTTGCTAAGTTGCCAAGGTAGAACTTGAACCTGCAGTCCTTCTGCCTCAGCCTCCCAGAGTGCTGGGAAGTTGTACTATTTAACCAAGCAACGTTAATTAATGGAGCCTTCTGTGTGCAGCCTGCTGTGCTAGGTACTGCACAGAGGGTCCAGAGTTTGTGGAAAACCAGCATGTGCATGAGGATGTGGAACACAGGCAGCCTGGTCAGTCTAGGTGTGGGCAATACAGAAGCTGTGGCCAATCCGGGTATGAGTGGCAGAGGTGAATTTGGTCTTGGAAGAATCTGAAAAGTCATGGAAGAAGGAAGTCAGGGTAGGGCTGGGCTTTGAAAGAAAATGAGGACTTCAAAGGAGCAGTGCTATCTCTCAATGTTGTTGCAACTTCCAAATATCCCTTGGCTGGCCTCTGCTTACGCCAAGTGTGGGGCTCTGCGGTGAGCTAGTCTGGCAACTGTCCAATGATGGATACTCTCAGGGTCCACTCAAAGCTAGTGGCATCCAATTAAAAGCTTTCCCACCCGAGCTCTGAGGACTGGTTGGGCCTGGCACTTGGCTGGATCAGGTCACTGTGTGTGCTTGGGCTTGGCTTGGAGTTGTGGGTGGGAATCTCAGAACTGTGTTCTTGGCTTTACTCCTGAGGATAATAATAGTATGTGGCTTTTACTGAGACCTGCTTTTCCAAGGAACTGAGAGCGGGAAGGAGACGTCAATCCCAGCTTGGCAGATGAGATAGAATCTCAAGCTTGTGATTTGACCTTGAGACAAGGTCAACAAATAAATGGCCCATTGGACTTTGTCAGTCATTCACCTACCATCCATACCAAGGATAAAGTCTTCCTATTTTCTCCGTGCTAGGTGTGACCTTTCTTTCACTGCCTGTGGCATTTCATACTTTGGATGGACTGGGCTTCAGGGATACAGGTCCTGCCTTATCTTCTCCTTGGCTGGGTCCTCAAGGGCAAGCAATCACTATGACCTTTGTGCCCTTCAGCCATCACCTGTCTGCCAGCACCTTCACAGCAGGTGCAAAGAGGACGGTGATTGACTCTCCTGATTTGGACACTGGCCACCTTCACTTCCGAAGGGCCTGCCTCAGGCTGTGCCTATGAAGGCCCAGGTAACACATGTCCTTCTTGTCCCCTGAAGGATTCAGGTTAGCCCCATCTACTGTCCTTTGGTCGTGAGTGCCATTCTGCAAGCATAAATGAAAATCTCCAGAGCTGGTACCTTGTTTTGTCTTCACATGCATTTGGAAAGTCAGTCAAACAAGTGAAGTCCACATCTGCACATTTATTTGGCACAAATGATGACACCCCACAGGGTGGGAGAGTAAGTGCTTACTAGGAAGCCTGAGTATATTTTGGGTGGGCTGTGGATGGCAGTCAGCTCTCAGAGCTGATTGAGAGGTCTCTACGAAGACATTTATGTCCCAGAGGGATGCAGCTTCCTCAGGACATCATGTCTGTGGACCTCCGAGTCATTCATCAGCCAGTGGGACAGGAATGTCTGCTGACCATTGGAAGCAAGTCGCTGGCTGCCTGGTAGAGCCTGCTCCCTCCTTGGCTCTGGGACTTGGAGAGAGTAGCATTTGGCAGTGCACCTCCGACTGGGTCTCCTTCCACTCTGTGCCTGCATTGGCCTGGGCTCTGTACGGGGAAGGGTCCTGGGAGTTTGCCTGTGGGCACTTACACTGCGCATACCCAAGGGGCACTGGGATTCTGGCATTGCTGCCTCCCTCCCTCCAGCATAGCATGAGGAGGCTTCTAAAGTCTTATCGCCCATGCCAAGGTCTACATGCAGCTATGGCTTCATGGTTATCATTTAAACTTGTCCCTTCTAAAGCATCTGGACCAAGATCTGACAGTGCTGCCTTTCCTGGGCTCTTTAGATCCCTCTCTGACCAACACACATCCCTGACTGGCTGCCCTGTGTCCGTCCTCTATTACTCTTCGTTGCACACACCTGCTGCTTGACATTGCCCGTCAGGCAGCCTTCGGGCTCGCCTTTTCAGGAAGACAAGGAGGCTGCCCTGCCAACCAGAAGGAGCAATTTCTTCATGCACAGTGGTATTCCTTTTGATCTGAACTAAGAACTTCCTGCATTGCCCCTTCACCTCCGGGGCAAAGCAAGAGACCAGGGTAGGAGGAGGAACCACAGTGGGTTGAACTTTCTTGAGTCTACCCGTTAAAAGCTTTTCACATTCCCAGAGCCTCAGCCATAGTTCTGCCCTGGGGCAAGGACTGAAGGACTCAAGAGGCTGAGAACTGGCCTCTCCCAGGACAGCATCTCTCAGCCCCTACTCCCTCTGAGGCCCAGCCACAGGCAACCTTTTCTCTGCCTCCTCCCTCTGTGTCTAAGAACAGGCTCCACATAGTCCCTGGAGTTGGGCAGAGCTTCACAAACCTTCCTCATTCACATCTGCGAGAGGCCCATCTTCATGGAGGTCCGAGCTCTGCTTCACTGTGCTGTGTCCTCAGGTACAGAATGTACAGCTGACATACAGGATGGGTTGAGCTTCCTTTGATCCTGGGTTGGGCCCTAGGAAGATTCCTGCCCACCAACGCATCTCTGTTTGCAAGCCCCTGTCAGGAGGCCGCTGTGGGCATAATTTATCAGCTGCATGGGTGTCCTCCTCCCCTTGTTTCATGGGTTCCCCAGCTGTAGTATCCCACATGCCCTCCAGAGTTTCAGAGACCTGGCAGAGCGGCTGCACGCAAGTCGCATAGTCCCCAGGAAATCATCTTTCACAACATCAGACTTAAAAAAGCCTCACTGGTCCCTGGAGAGACATAAAGCCAAAATTCCAAAACATTTGGCAGGAGATGGCCGGCCACGGACACGTTACTGGCCTAGAGGCAAGTTTTCTTTTCCCTGTCTCGACTCACTCCATCCCTCTCCTTGGTAAAAATCAAAGTGATGGACAACAAACAGTTAGGGCCACCAGTCTGAGAAGCACCAGGAATCCATCTCTCAAACTGGTGGTGGCTATTTCTGAGCCACTGCACGCCTCCTGCAGACCAAGTCCATTTTGTATGAGGGCCCAGCGCCTTCCTTCCCAAGCTGGAGACCTGGATGCAAAGTCACTTTGTCTGTGACTGTTGCGATTCAGGCCTGCAGAGAGCTGGAATGATCCCCAGGGGACCTTTCTCCCTCCCCCCCACCCCCACGGTCACAACAGTGGGTCTGTGCAGAGCCGGGGGAGGACATGCTTTCTTCACCCGCTGGCCAGCGTGCCGCACACTGGATCCTTACAGCCATCCTCCTCTCAAAGGGCCTGTGTTGGGCCTGACGCCTTCCCTCTCCAAGTGGTCCTGTGTTCGTCACGCCACAGAGCCGAGGGCTATGTCTCAGGCGCTCTCTGTTCTTACAGCGCTGGGCATGGTGTCCTACAAATATCGGCTTAACGCGTGCTGAATGATTGATTGGGCCCTTCCCCTCCGTGTTTCCTGCACTGTACCTTGGCAACCCATGGGGTAGGTTCCTATAGGATCAGCATTTTCTGTGAGTCGACCCTGTCTCCCAGGTTGGAGAGAAAGGAGGATTGTACCATGAGGGAAAGGGATGAGTTTGGGTGGCAAATCTTGTGACTGAAGCCAAGAGCTATTCCCGGGTGTCTAGTGAATGTCCTGAGATGATCTTTCAGGCCCGAGTCCTGAAATAATCCCCAGCGGATATGAAGACAGGACCTCATTCACACAGGCCTGAGGCTCGCTGGGGCTTCCTTCCTTTGCAGTCTGGTCTCTGCAGTGCCTGCTGGCTCAGCCTGCCTCTCCGCTCCCCGCCGGCCCTTCCCACCTTGGGAGAGATTTGGTATCAGTAAGACATATCTTGTGTCTGCCAGCTTCACTCTTTGACTTGGTGAAGGCCCTCGTTTGCACAAATCCATCTTGAAAGAAAAATTAAACTTTCCCAGAATGTCTCTAAACTGTTGTCAAGGTGGCAGTATGACCTGGAGGGGCGTTCAGGAGCCCCTCGCCCCCCTCCCATTGGCCTTAATGGCCTTGCACTGTGGGTAGCTCCTTTTAAGTAGACTAAGAGGCTCCCAAACATTTAGCTGAAGCTGTGTTGACTGCTTGTTTCTTGGCAAGAAATGGTGTCAGAGCCCATGGAAAGGAGGGTTCAGGATCTCCCACATAAAGCAGGATGGACCCAAGTATAGAGGACCTCACAAGCCTCATTCCAGAGATGGGCGGTGTCTAGTCTGACTTTCTTCCAAGTTGACTTGGGGTGGTTTCCAGACAGAATTTTAAATGTACCTTGAACTCATCATCTGCCTTTACTTTGGGAGTTTAAAGCCCTTGTCCGATGTGATCCCTGTGAACAGAGGTGAGGTGCTGGCCAACCCCCTGAATACACCCATGCACATGTCATGCACATGCCATGCACACGTGTGCATGTGCGTGCATGTGCACACACACACAACTAAAGGGAGGGATAGTACTACAGCAGTGGTTGCCTCACAGTGGAGTCCTGTAGTTACAGGATATTGCTTCCCTTTTCTTTCCTTCTTTGTTAGTAATTTCATATTGACATCCCATATTGGCATGTATTTTATTATTTTTATGCTTTGCAAACTTTTGTGCCAATTGTGAGATGTTTATTTTCTCCTTTAGATGTTTTGTTTTCCAGTTGCTGTAATCTCACCGCGTGTAAATTACAACTGTTAGTACCTCAGCATCTTCTGCCTTCTTTTCTGATGCACGTACCCTTCATGCTGCCCAGATCACATGCTGCTGTGCATTGCAGGCTTACGTAACAGATCTGCCACCAGAGTCGTGTAATTACAACTTGTCTTAAAAGCAATTCAAAGTTATCATTTTTAATAACTGTATAATAGGATTTCATGAAGCTAGAAGGTAATTTAATTAACCATCCTTCAATTCTTAAAAATTTTAGGTCTTTTTTCTTTTTTAAACAATGTGATAATTTATATGTAACTATATATAAGTATTTATGCATAGTTTATACTGTTTTCTTAGAAAGTTAGTAGGAGTAGAATTTCTGAATCGAAAGGCAAAATGGTGAGTGTGAGTCCATGTCGTCATCATAAAGGTAATGTTTATACTTTATAGAAATTTAGGGAAACACAGAGCAGTACAAAGAGGAAAAATACTCCATATTCCTATCACTAAAGCATTTTGGTTGTTTACTTTCAACGTTTTTCTATGCACTTAGATTAAAAAATCAAATTGAGATAATACTGCATATGCTATAGTGAGTCATTTTTTCATTTAATATAATATTGTGGCTATGTTCTTATTTTGGTTTTCTTTGTAAAATAGTATTTCGTTTTGTTACAAACCACTTCTTATTGCTGAATTTTTAGGTTGTGGCATATTTTGTTCTTAGAAAGTACACTGTTCTGAACATCTTTTTACATAAATCCCTGCACAGGTCTGATTTGTTAGTTTGGAATAAATTCCTGGAAATAAAATTATTGATTCAAAGAGATTCAATTTCATTAAGCCTCTTGATTATATATTATTTTAAAGGCAGAAAACATTAATAAGCGTTTATAAAAACTCAAGCTTCCAGCATTGAAAGATCTAGCAAATAATGTCTGAGAGATATAACATCCGTAGAGATGGGTTAATTTAGGAGTTTTTTGGATAGAGTCAGAAAGGTCTTCGGTCATTTTAGAATGTTTAGGAGACGTTTGTACATCTTCCTGTAGTCTGTTATTTATTTCAGGTACTATTATAATAATTGATAATGTTTAAGCAAAATCGATCCAGCATTGCAAAGTAGCTAGTGGTCATATTCTTGACCATAGTAGGTACATTGACATTATCTCTGGATTACAAATGTATATGGGCCAGCAATTGCTCCGCTTGTCTTTTATTCTATTAATGACATTGGAGTGCCACATGACCTTGAAGAGACTAATGAAATTGCTTTGCCATGGAGACCCATGAGATTTGGCCAGATGTATGCTTAGTCCCATGAACCATCCTGGTGTCCCTGGGGTTCCAGGTCTGGCTCATGGAATGTTCGCGGTTGAGAAATATTGCTTCCCTAGAATTAAGGATGTGCTGGGCTCTTAGAAGCAGCTCTAAAC